>BJBW01006658.1:0-13201 GCA_004320125.1 Scolopax mira
GCGACGGAGCGCATCCCAGGCAGCGCCGGCAACCGGCGGCGCCCTTGGGCCCCAGCCCACCTCAGCCAGAGCCTGGGATGGTGAACAGAACTGCGTTCAAACAAGACTTGATGGCAAGGTGCACTGGGTTCTTTACTGCCTGGAGGCCAAGATCAGAGAGAAGTGTCAGAGAGTCCATCAGGACTCCCAGGCCTTTCTTCTCAGAGCTGTTCTCCAGCAGGTCAGCCCCCAA
Organism: Scolopax mira; assembly: GCA_004320125.1. NCBI lineage: Eukaryota > Metazoa > Chordata > Aves > Charadriiformes > Scolopacidae > Scolopax > Scolopax mira. The sequence continues at coordinate 233 of BJBW01006658.1, forward strand.
CCTGGACTGCTGCATGGGCTCATTCCTCCCCAGGTGCAGCACCCTACACTTGCCCTTGTTGAAGTTCATCAGGTTCCTCTCTGCCCAGCTCTCCAGCATGTCCGGGTCTCGCTGTATGGCAGCAAAGCGTTGTGTCAGCCACCCCTCACAGTTTTGTATCATCAGCAAACTTTATTTTTCTGACTTTCAGGAAAATGTCTGCCTCCTGCTCCCATTAAGATGAACGCTGGTGTGAAAGGGGTCATCCTTCTTTTTGTGCCCCCCAAAGGAAAGGGTACTTTGCATGGTCTGGCAGTAAGCCACATAGAGAAGCAGACCTGGATTTTAATGCTTGAGTCAGCATGGGAAGAAAGGAGTGTTGTGAATCCAGGAGCTGGAGAAGGGGGACGAAAGGAAAATTGTCTGCTTTTGGTGGCACTAGCACATAAAACCAGTTATAGAAGTGGGCTGCAGATGGAAAGCTTGGAGCACATGGGGTTTTTTCAGTTGCTGGAGAAACTTAGGAAGTGGTACAGCCTGATTCTGAAAAACAGGGATGTGCAAAATGCTCCTGTGTACAGAGACAGTTGCCACTGGCAAGTGGTCTTTTTGCCCGGGCACTGGTAGAGCCTGTCCTTACACCGAAGAGGTCAGGGCCTGAGCATGAGAATTACTACTTTCTTTCAGTTCAGGCGCGAAGCCCGAACTGGCAGTGAGTAATTCTAAAAGGGGGAGGAATCTAAAGCCATAGCTGCTTGGCTAATTAACTCCTAAGTACTGTGAGGTGGTAGGAATGAAATAAAGAATCCCTTGTTTTCTTTACACAGATTAGTATCAGGTAAACCCCTGGTAAGAAGTGGAAAATATCACCCCCATGAGAAACTGTTGTGGGTTTGTGTTTTTTTTCAAACATTGTCTTGCTTTGAAAGCATGCTGCGTGGAGCTCGGGTGGAATTCAAAACCTGTTGTTTCCACAGTTAAAGAATTAGTTGACTTTTAAAGCCACATGCAACCGGTGACCTTTAATTTTGTCTCCTTCGTTCATTACACTCAGTGTGTAACAATGCTGTGTTGTAGAATAATTCACTTTCAAATGTGTCCATCTGCTTTGGCTACGTCAAAGAGCTATTTTAGCCTTCAGGCTGTTTAAAACCCTTTTTGAAATTTAAGAGTTCATTTTGCTGCTTTTGGAGAAGGAGTGTGGGAGGGCACGACTTGCTGTAGACCTGTAATGCGTTGGAATAAACTCTCCTTCCTTTTCTATGGCCAACATTATAGTAACAAAACGGGCTGGAGTTCATCCACTGCAAGAAGTTGTGACAGTCATGTACCTTCTCAGACCTAAGGGAGAGCAAATGTGATTAAAAAGTATCTGTTTATAATTGTATTTTGACTCCATGTGATTTTTGTTTGTTTATTTTGCACACGTTCACATGTTTGTGAAGACTTGCTCATGGTTTTTATTTTATTTCTACAGTTTGCAACTTCATGTCTCATGAAAAGTGCCTCAAGAATGTCAAGATACCATGCTCGTGTATTGCTCCCAGCCTTGTGAGGGTAAGTGCACATTGCCTTGTCTCCTTCTTGGGATAATAGCACAAATGTATCACTAAGGAACATGGTACAGTGGTGGCTTGTTACTGTTGTAATGCTTAAATCAATTGTGTTAGTCATCACTGAGAGTTTTAGAGCTGCTCAAAGGCAAAAATACATTTCCTTTGAAAAAGTCCCTGCTGTGGCCAACTGTGGTTAGTCTGTCTTTGAAGAGCAGTTACTTGCATTCTTTAAATATTACTAGATGTTCTTACCTGTGTGTCATTACCTGGAAGCCTTGCAGTAATGGAGTGGAGTGACTGATGGATATCAGTGCTCTCAGAAAATCCTACTCTGTGTCATACTAAAGAAACTCTGTACACCACCAAATTTTTTACAGCTATGACACTGTACTGAGAAAATACTTAAAGGTTCTCTTTAAGCCACAGCGAAGGGGCTGTGTTTGGCTTATGGTGATTGCTGCATGTTAAAAATTCACTTGGTAACAAATGAAATGTATTTATTTTCATAATATTGGAGTGCTTGCTTTCAGATGCCCTGTGACTTTTTCTCCCACCAGATTTCATGTTTAAGAGGTTTTAAAGGGTGTGAAAGATTAATCAGCTTTAAAGAAGGTAGTGGGATTCCCCAAAGTTATTAAGAAGCTAAATTGAGGAAAAAACAAGAAAAGGGAAGAAGCAGATGAGAAACTTACTAGAGAAATAGTAAAATACTACAAATACCTTAAAAGAGAGCCGTGTGCAAAAATTAAATGAGACATGGCTGTAAAATCAGAATCATGTGCATTGCAGACCTTGCTGACTAAAAGCACATTAACGGGAACACATTGTATAGGCCAGGGAACCTGTGAAGGGAAGCTGGTTCCCTTCTTTCTATCCAAAAAAAGCTTTGCAAGTTCCTTTACATTCTGGAAACCTATGTAGGGGGTGAGGTGGGAAAGTTTAAAACTATATGTAGCTTGACTTACAGGAATTGCATAGAGATAAATTAGCCAGTTGTTTTTTCTAAATTTGCTTTGTCTAGATGATAATGCTGTTAGGCTTTGCTACATGCTGCTGCTTCTTCCCCACATACTTTTCATTGTGAGAGGTATAACTCAGATAGCAAATTGGTGTCTGATACATAGGAAGCTGCCAGGGAAATAGTTAGAAATACTGGTCTGAGAAACCACAGTAAAGGGACATGTAGATAGTGAGGAATGCTGTTACTAAGAATTAGCATCTACTTACTGGGAAAAGGACCAGTAAGTCAGATGATAGGAGGTGTCTCTGCAAGGACCTTTTAGGGAATGGTACAAATCCCCTGGGAAACAATTTAATTCGGTATCAGAACTGTAAACGTTTGTGACTGCTTCTTTTGTGAATTTGCTCTACATTTAATTCATTGTTCAAAATACTATTTGTTCATTTGTTTTTGCCTTGTAAAATTTTTTCATTTAAACTTATTAATGTTTCCACTTGCATCGGTCATGGATATCAGTATCCATGTTCTTTTCCCCGTCCCCATTTTCTGTAATCCCCCATATGTGAATTTTATATAATTTCTTGTTTACACATACAATCTAACTACCTTTGCTGTGCAGTAGAGCTTGTTTTATCTGAGTGTTGTCAGCCCTCAGAGGTGTTTGCAGTTCAGTGTTGCTGTATTTAGCTGTAGCGAGTCTTGTGTGTCATCCGTGTTGAGCGAAAATCATTGTGTTTTGAAAACACTGGATCGTGCTATTATTTCTGGACAGTCTTGCCCTCCTTGACGTGGGCGTCCAAGTTGCATTAATCCTGGTCTGCTGTGCAAGTGAAGTCTGCCATATGGGAGACATCGTTTTGCGTGCAGGCTCTGTCGAAGTAAATATTGAACTTGGCATCTGCTTAAGAAACATAACAGAGCAAAAACCAAATTATAATCGTTTATAGAATGTGTGGAAAGTTTTCTTAATCTCCCTGTTCTCCTTTCAGATTATTTATTATTTATTTATTAAAAGGTTCGATGTAGGAGGGAACATTGGTGGAATTTTTTTTCTGATAGTTCTTTCTAGTATGTCAGTATTCAGTGTATTACAGGGATGAGACTTTTATTTATTTTTTAGATCCCCTAGATTTTGTCTAGAGAAGATGGCAATTGTTAAAGCTTATCAGAGCGTGTATCATTTGATACTAAGTCAAACTGTCAAAGAATAATTTTTTAGCAGATGTTTCATGGAAAATTCTATTCCTGAGAGTAGGGTTCACTTTCCAAGGTCAAGTAAAGACCCACAGAGTCACAAGTATGCAATGACTGCTCTAGTCTCAGATCAGTCTTGATGAGTTCACTCTTAAGGCTGCAATTTTTTTTGCACTATTTGTTAATCATTATCACCTGCATTTAGTATTCCAGACTGGATCCCAGTCACGATGGATGTTTCGAAAGAAGACTTCATGGATCAGTCTTCTGAACAAGTTTGTGTTTTTATGGTTTACAGAGGATCTGATTTGTTTCACTGGTAAAGTCTTGGCAATTTTTCCAAATTCAAATCCTCTCTCTCCTACATTCCCATAAGTATTTGCCTACTCTGAGGTATGGTTTAAAAAAACCAAACCCAAACAAAAACAAACAAACAAACAAATGCCCAACAAAAACTAAAATATCAGTGAAACAAACACTCTTTGATTGTGTGTGAAATGTGAAGTTTTATTTTCCCTTATTAGTTTGGGATTGAAGCTGTATTGCAAGTTTTTTACCTCTTAGATTTGCCATAGAAGTACACATGTGTTTTATACATAACTGTTCGTCAAAAACTAAATGGAAATTAGAGTATATTAAAAGTGAATTTGGGGAAGTTTGGCATTTGCTGGGCTTGTTTTTTCTTCTTGTCGTTTTGTTGGTGCATTGCTGTGATGGTTTCTAAACTTCTTCACTTCAAGAAGAGTTGATAGGCTTCTCATGAAATGTTATTGCATGCTTTTGTTCATAAAGCCGGGTTGTCTAGAAGGGAAAAATGCTGGTTTATGTCATCCCCTTCTCCTGAAGCTTTCTACACTTATACCAATCATGGTAACCACGGCATTTGCAGGCTGTGAGAGTGAATGGGAAGGTTGTGGTGCTCGCAGAGGTGTTCTGCATTGTCCTTGCCTGTTGACCTAAATCTCTTCCTCTGGCTGTTGGATTCCACTGTGTGCAGGTGGTTGTTTGGGTCAGTTCCTCATGAACTGAAAGCAGAAGAGACGAAAAAAGGATGCTTTGGTTAGGGTAGATCCCACTGTCCCCCTTTCTGATAATCTGTTCTGTATTGGACTCTTTGTACTTTCTGTAACACCACAGCAGTACCTTTTTTTTTGCAGCTGAAGGACTTTGGTACTGGGACAGAACCTATTTTTTTGTTTACTTTCTCTCCCGACCTCTGTTCCATGCCCAAGAAGAACTGGAAAGCTCCAACAAAGCATGAGACCAAGACGATGAAGGTTGGGTTGCCGCTTCTCTTGCCTTGGAATAATAAATCCCCCCCCATCTCTTTCAGCTGTTAGAAATGTCTGGTGGATATTGTGTGAATGCCTTGGAGAATTAGCTTTTAAGGAATGCTGTTGCTAGTGGTTTGTAGGCATTTTGACAAATGGGAAAGGGCCTGGCAAGCTGGGAAGGAGAACTTGATGCCGTTGGGTTGAGTGGGAGTTCTGGAGAGTATAGGGGGAAAAAATTAGAGATGGGAAAACATTCCTTGATGGTAGTTTCAGGTTGGAGGTTTTATATCAACGTGGGTTAAAAAATGCCCCAGCAGACTGTCATAGAAGACAGGCTGAAATGCAATGTTTGTGAATAAGCTGGTGGGCATATTATTGTTACATCTCATCTTCAAATAACTGTATGTCTGGCATGCATCCATTAAGGGAATTTTCATCCTGCCCCTTTTGTATATTTTTTGGTGATGGTGATTCTTAGATTGGTAACATGAGCTTGACTTGCAAAACACATGCTTAATATTTTTCATCTTTTGTACTACATGTTATAAAACAAGTTTGGGAGACTTGTTTCTTTTCTGTCTTCCACTTTTATTTATCTGTGGCAAAGAGCCTTTCCTGGTCTGAGGGTTTTTTCACAGGGTGTCTTAACAAAGGTTGGAGTCCACACCAATCTGTTTTTCAGGTCCTGTTGCAATAGGACAAGGGGTAATGGTTTAAATTTAAAGAGGGTAGATTCAGACTAGAGATAAAGAAGGTGTTTTTTATGATGAAGGTGGTGAAACACTGGAACAGGTTGCCCAGAGGGGCAGTAGATGCCCCGTCCCTGGTAGCAGGACAGGACTCTGAGCAACCTGGTCAAGTTGAAGTTGTCCCTGCTTGTTTGCAGGGGGTTGGGACCAGACGACAGCTAAAGGTCCCTTCCAACCCAACCATTCCATCATTTTACCTGGGCACTTTCTAGATAGCCCTGCCCACCTTCACAGTGAAGATCCATCTCTACTCTTCAAGTTGACCCATACTTGTGGTGTTCCAGTAAGGCTGTTGTTTGGAATGTGGCAGCCACGTGGCATAATTTGGAATCCAAATGAGGTGTAAAACTGCTTGCAGGTTGTCTTGGCACTGCCCCAAGGTTTCCTCCTTTTCATCCCCAAAGCAATAGTCCCTTTAACCCTGAGGTTAAAGGGAAAAGCTACCACCCCCAAGTTCATGAACTCAAGGGAGTTTGTTATGCCCTGTTGAAACTTGATGCAAGCTGCCTGGTAGCCTGTGAGCTCTCAGATGAACCCTGTAGGTGTATCAATGACTCTTTAGGTTCAGAGGTGATATGGGATGTCACTGTGTTTGTTTCTTTTAATTCTTAATCTTTATCTTGATAAAGGGAGATTGACATTGATTTCTTCTGTAATAATAAAGGCAAGGAGTGACTGTCTTTTGCATATCATTTTCTCCTTATCTAGTCCAAGCAACTCTAAACTGCAATGGAAAGCTCTAATACAAGTCTCATTTTCTAGTAAAAACATCATATATTCCTGATTTGAAATGGTGTGGAATTCACTGGTATAGTTCCTATCACAAAGGGTCCTTGAGAGCCTGTCGCTAAGACCTCTGTCCTGTCACAGACATCTGTAGGATGGAGAAAAAAATTCCTGGATATGGTTAGGTCACGTTCAGATGTATGCATTATTCCCTTCCGTTAGCCCCAGTTAAAATTTTTACTACATATTTGACGTTCTCGTTCTCTTCTGTCCTATGATATGTTGAGACACCATTTAACTTTGTATTACTTATCTGATTTTAGAATTTCTACATGGAATGTGTACTTAAAGTTGCTTTTTAACAGCAACTAATACAGCAAGTGCTCAGGGGAAGAATGCCAACTTGGACAGAGCTGACGAGTAATTAACAGGCATTGTCCCTGAAAGGAAAACATAGAAATGGAGTGTGTTGAACTACTAAAGCAGACAGGTTGCAAGCAAATAAAAGGGCTCTTTGAGATTACTGAGTAATAAGTAAATAATAGAAAATATGTCAATACTGGGAAAAGTTGAATCACAAGAAGATTATTGGCTTCTATCAGAGAGGGTGTGGTCCAGACACTTAATTAGCCAGGACGGAATAATCATGGGGTGTACTCAGACCAACCTATTTACCTCTCCAGAGCAAAGGTTTTTTTGGTGTCAGTCTCAGGAGCATTAGATAAGGAAGAATTTCTGCACCGGAATCACCAGAATCTGTAGAAGTAGTTCTTGCTTCAGGAACACCATTTTAATTTGTACCAGCAGGATTTTTTTGACTACTGTTGAGAGCAGTTTTGTGAAAGAGCCCGTGTGACTACCCTTGTGGGCATTTCAGAAGATGGTTACTTCCAGGCTGGTTGTGCTGTGTTTTTAGACTGAAAATTAGTGACTTTAAGTTAAATGCCTTTTGCTCAGCTTTTAGAGGTTATTGTGTTTCTATCCTTATTTCTATGTTCCCTTTCCTACTTGGAAGCTGATCAGCCCCACGCTACCGTAGGTCCTTTAGCCCTGCTTTCTCAGTCTCTCTGGTGTGTTTTACAAAGTCCTGCCAAGTGTGATGTGGTAGGGATGGAGATGCGTGGCCACGGTAATATTTAGACACGGGCCTAGGAAAAGTTTTTAGTAGGTTGTTCTTTTTTAAGACTGCCAAAGCAGCTGTCACTCTGGCATTTGGTATATCTATATTTCTTTCGTTCCCCTTTGAGCCTGGAAGTCTTTGGCTCAGGATTCAGGACAAAGATTTTCTTCTGCCTGACTTGGTAGAAAAGCAGCTGCAACTGGGTGAAGAACAAGCCTTCCCAGAGCTCTGTTTTTCTCTGGAGAGGTGTCCAGAATGTTGTGGACCAGTAAAATTAGACCTGACCTGACTTTATCTGCAAACCAGGGACTTTGGATGGTAGCTGGGCTGTACGTAGTGATCCCAATATCACTTAAATTCATGATCTGCTTTTGGCCACACACTTTATACCCTGTGGCACTTCAGGATAAGGAAAGATTTTGAAAGCCACTGTGGAAAGAAAACAATTCTATCCTTTTTTTTTTTTTTTTTTCCAAAGTTTGGAAGTTAAAAGCAGTTTGTTGCTGTTCTTCCTGAATGATGCAGAACTGCTGTGTGCTTGCACAGATTGCACGAAAGAGGTTAGAATCTTAAGGTTTAGGTTTTTACAGCATCAAATTTTATTACAGTATGAACTTTTACAGAAGTGTGTATGTTGTAATGATTTGGGTTTCTTAACAGATGGCAGAAACACTTGTCCATGAGTGCAAAGTCATTCTGGAGCTTATACTGGAGTATTACCAATATACTTTCTGTCACTGGGCTTCTGTTCAATAGTGTAAGGGCAATTAGATGTCATTTAATGCTATTACTAGCAGAATTTTTCTGTATTTTTCTGTGGAAATTGATTTTAGTGGTTTGCATAAAGCCATTTAAGTAGTTGTATTGGAAAAGCAGTTTTAGACTCATCAATTATTAACTTTTTCTCTGTAGGCCGTGTTATGTGTCTCTATTTTGCTGTACTTATACAGGTGGATATAAATTAAAGAACAATACATAACATTTCCTATTCTGACATGTTGCCTCACTGGCTTTCCCAGTCTGAGTTTTGATTTTATTTGGTTTTTTTTAGTTATTGGATGCTTGGAACTTGTTCAGTAACAAAAGAAATGTAGGGAGCTGCTGGGAGGAACATTATGTGATTGATGAGTTTGTTATGTTGTACTTGCTCTTTTACATTTTCTGGTTTTCTGCCTCATTTCCATCCCATTTCTCACTGGGCTCTGCAGTGGTTTTATACCTGTCACTTCTAAAGCAAGCTAGAAAGATCAGTCATAATAAAGTTTCTTTGGCTTCTTTCAGAAGGAAAGAAGTTGAAGGAACCAGATGATTATTTTTTTTTCCACCCAATCAGCAAGTTGTTCCCTTCCCTTCTTTTTGGCAGTGACTTCAGAGACTTGTCACCTGGGTCCTGAAGAGCTGAAAAATAGAGGATTGGTCTCCTTCCTTTGAGTCTTCTAGATAAGTAGGCGGACCCTGAATAAGTTTGACTCTTGTCAAAGCATTTCCTCATAATATTTCCCAAAATAAACACTGTTTTTCACAAAACTCTACTTTGATCCTTTAGTCTACAGTCCTTTCTCTTCAACAGAACCTTTCTGTGGCAGTACCAAAAACCCTGCATTTTATGGCAGCTGTAAGATAAAATAGCCAAGGGACCAGGCTATTTTTAGACCAGGGAAAGAAGAGTTCTCTCTGTGGTTCAACCACAGGTTGCTGAGGGGATTGGATGCTCATCCTGGGTGTCCAAGGCAGGTCATTCATCCTGGGAACACTGCTGTGTTGGGGATGGCTGGCTATGCTGTACCCCGGGGCTGTGGCAGGAGTAGGGTGGGCAGGTGCCTTGAAGGTGACGCTTGAAACCTGAAGACAGGTTGGGGATGCGCAGACGAGCTTTCCTGAAAAAAAGGAAGATAAATCTGATGTATTTGTCATATCAGGAAGGGCATGTGAGATGCCTGAAACTAAATACTTAAGTCATGGTAAACTTTTGTGGACGTCGTTTGATTCTGAATTTTAAAGATGCGATTATGCTTCTAACGTGAACATCAATTTAACAAAGGTATGCATCTTGTAGAAGAGTGGTCCCTAGAACAAGTATAAAGCTCAAGTATGTTCCTTATTCTTCATTTTTCATCTTTTATTTTCTTGTTCTTTTGATAAGATCACTTCCAGCCTTCATTATTAACCACTAAACGAGAAAAAACCACTACCTTACTAGGATAAGTGAATAATATACTAGAAATGATGTTGCTAAAACTGTTGGTACATCTCTTGGCAAGAAGATATTGAGATCGTCTTCCACCTGCAATCAGCAGGAACCTTGGTGTGGATGTACTTGAAGAGCTGAGTCTCTGTACTATCCAGGCTTGGAAGCTTTGGGTGTGTGGAGGAGACCAGTGCCTTGGTCCTGGTCAGCCAGTTGGTTGGGCTCTATTCGGAGAAGAGGCACGTGGAGAGTGTGTCTTTAGGGTTTGTTGTATACACGTGCAAAACTGTTAACCACCTTGGTTCAATTAAGAATACTAGGAGAGAAACTGTGATTCCAGGTAAGTTGCATGGTGCTGAACCCAAAATAAAGCTTTGGATTCACGGCACTGTGAAACATCAAGAAACTGAGTGTCAAATACATATATTACATAATTATTTTTTTTTTTAAAAAGCATGATTTGCCTCTACATTTTGTTCACAGGCTTAGTTAACTTTATGTTGTATATACTGTCCTGTCTTGCATGACAAAGCAGTTTCTGTGAACTGTAATTGGCACTTCGAAAGGTGTGGCTGATGATTGATGTGTTGTGCATTCTTCATTGGCAGGTTCCAGTTGCACACTGTTTTGGGCCTCCAGGACATTACAAAAGAAAGTTTTGCACTGTGTGCAGAAAGTCACTAGAGTCGCCTGCCTTTCGATGTGAAGGTAACTTAAACCCTACTTGTATATCCATCTGTGTGTTACCCAGTAGCCTACATGTGGCTTACATTGGGTACCTTTGAGGTTCTGTATGTATACACATACACACACATCTACATACACTTACCGTGTTTGAGACATTTTTGGGTTGTTTATCATCCTCTCACCGATTGTGGAAACATGTACTTCAAATTAAAGAATAATAAACCAATAAACTTGAATTAACCACAGGCTTTGTCAAATGTGTACACTCTTTCATCTTTCCTCCAATTTACTTTGAGCAAGTCTGTGATGTAAATGGTGTGCAATGAATTCAAGCCTGAGATTTATAAAGAATGAAAAGCTATTATGGCAAAAGAAAGACTTCTCCTGTTGAGGTAATTTATTTCTGTTTCCAATAGAAGCTGTTGATAAAGGGAATCATCAGGTATTCATGTTTCTAAAACCTCCACCTTTCTGAAAAAGAATGGAATATAACTTCCCTGTGTTACTGGTCTCAGCTGTCTGTTGCTTGTAATAGGGAGACGTGCCTTCAATGGAAAGATATTTGAAAATATTATTTGTCAAAATAGTACTGCTCTGAGTGTTCTGACACAGATTCTCTGAAAAACAGTAATTAAAGAAATCACCCAGTCACCAGAATTTTTCATTGAAATACATATTGGCATGAGTTGTTAACTGATTTTGACATGGGGCAACTCCTTAGTTCTCCCTTGTCTCCCATGTCTAGTTGTTGTTGTACATTTGATGCTGTGAGGTTGAAAAGAATTTATTTTAAAGGAATGATACCTGTGAACTGTTTAAAAAAAAAAAAACGAAAAAGAAAAAAGATAGTTTCCTGAGGGTAGAACCAATTCTGTAGGGATTTGAGTTGCTTTCAAAATTGTTATGCTAAATATAATGTCTTATTTAATATGGTTCACGTATGTGTAGGGGAGACACTTCTCTTTGATCAGGGCATTTAGACTTAAAATGGTGCAGTGTTTCTGCTTTAGTCTGATGAGTTGCATAATAAATCTAAACTATGTTCTTCTGACTAGCAGGAGTCTGTCACTTAATGCAGTGACCATGTGAGTTGGATGGTTTGGTGGGATGGTCAGAGGGCTGCAGATACCACACAGTCTTTTCTGATGACCTGTCGTCAGAAGCTTTAGAACTCATGTGGCATGAAACAAACAGAGAGAATTTGAAAATAATATTTTCACTAGCTATGTCCTCTTAACTCTTGAAAATACCTTTTCTTTAGTGATCTATTTTAGTTAAAGCTTTATAGGTTTTGCTTTCATATTCTCACTTTTAACTCTACTGTATTTGCGTTGTACCCGTTGTAAGGGAATATTTATTTTTTCAGACATTTCCATTTAAGTTTCCATTTCATTCTTAAACAAGAAACACATGAAATCCCATGTTACATTTAGGTATTACAAGTGCCCAAACATTTTTTTTTTCTGGTTCAGTGAAGGTTCTGAATTGTGTGCCTTGCACGGATTAAACAGTTTACTTGTTTTGTGTGGTGTGTTTTGTGTGGTGTGACTTGTTTGCTATCCCATTTTCTGAATACCAATAAGCCTGCAACTTGTTTCTCTGATACTTTCCCAAAATGTAGCTTTAAAAGGGCAGTTGGGGTTCATCACATGCACAAGATTCTTCCTTTACTCTTCAAAAATACTTTTGGAATTTGTCTTAGAAGTCAGCTGTTTTAAGCTGTAGAGTTTTTAAATCCAGATGGAGATGTTGAATTTTTTCTTTTATTTTCTTACTTCCAATGACTGACTTACCAAGCCTGCTGTTGGGTATGATGTTCTTTTCTGATACAGGAATTTGAAGAACTTTTGCTGGAATCTTAGCTATAATTGAGAGAGAGAAGAGGGTTAAGATGAAATTACCTTTTCTAAACAAATTATTGACATAATTAGGCATACTTTTAAAATAATATAAAACTTGTTTTGGACTCTGTATCTTACAATAAGATACATTTTCTGGAAAAGAAGCTGAAAATTTTCAGAGAAGTACTAAACTCTGTGGGTGCATGGTGGGGCATCTGTTCTCAGAAAGGAGCACACATGTGTATTAACCCCTGGTGAGATAAGTACACACGCTTCATTGGCAAAAATTACAGTATTTGGACTCCAAATTTTGCTGAAAATTACTAATTGCTTTGGATAGCTATTTTTGCTGTAGAATTCACTGGTAACAGTTGAACCTTGTCTCATGATCGTGAGAGTTGCTTTCCCTTTTCTTTCCAGGAAGAAGGGCTGGAAAGAAAAAAAGAGGAAAGACAGTAACCCAAATATTTTTTTAAAGTGTTTTTTAGTGTTGGATTTTTTACAAAAGTTTCCTACTAAGCATTAAATTTGGGGGCAGCAAATTTACTGGGGAGGGAGGCAGTTAACATTTTAAAGATTATTCTGACAATCTTATGTACCTGAAATTAACCAACTTGGTTTTTTTGGCAACTATGAAGGAATAGTTGCCAAACTCTTCTCAGTGGTTGCCAGTGAGAGGACAAGGGGCAATGGG
>BJBW01006659.1:7218-22419 GCA_004320125.1 Scolopax mira
CTGCCACCCTCACAGGAAGGAAGTTCCTCCTCATGTTGACATGAAACTTCCTAAGTTCAAGTTTGTGCCTATTACTTCTTGTCCTTTCCCTGGGCACCACTGAAAAAAGACTGACACCCACCTGTTAAGTATTTATAGGTGTTGATCAGATCCTCCCTCAGTCTTCTTTTCTCCAGACTAAAAAGACCCAAGTCCCTCAGCCTTTCCTTACGAGAAACATCATCTTTGTAGCCCTGGTCCCCTCATCATCCCTACTCACACTCTTCCTGATGCCTCCCAAGAGACCATTCATCTTTTTGACCACAAGGGCACATTGCTGGCTCATGGGCATCCTGTTGTCCACCAGGACTCCCAGGTCTTTCTCCTCAGAGCTGCTCTCCAGCAGGTCACCCCCAACCTGTCCTGGTGCAGGAGTTATTCCTTCCCAGAAGCAGGACCCTAAACTTGCCTTTGTTGAATTTCATCAGGTTCTTCTCTGCCCAACTCTCCATCGAGCCTGTCCAGGTCTCGTTGTGTGGTGGCCCAAGCCTTCTGATGTGTCACCCCCTTCCCTCCCAATTTTGTGACATCAGCAGACATGCTTAGGGTATATTCCATCCCTTCATCTAGGTCATTGATGAATATATTGAAGAGGACCGATCCCTGGGGAACAGAACACAATCTCAGGAGATCCCCATCCTGCTTATAGTAATTTTATAGCATAAAAATTGGATACTTGGACACACCTGTGCTTGGTTCTTCCCAATATTATGACAATTTATCATCTTAATATTATATCGCTCTGTTCATCCTGATCTACAGCATTCTTTGAAAGGCTGAGGTTTCATTGTGATATTTTTTTCTTTAATCAGAGAATGAGGTGAAGCTGAGGCAGTGAAAGGGATTCTCATTTGCTGGGTTTATGTAGGTGTGTGACATCTCATTGTATTTAATTGATATTTGACAAGAACAATACTGAAGTCTAGAAACTCACGGAAGTGAATTGGGACCCTTCAGGGGGTGGTTGCTTTATGTTTCATATTCTAGAAATATCAGGGGAAATAGGAGTTTTGCTTCTACAAAATTGAAAAGCTGCTTTGTCTATTCCTTTCTGTTTCTTTAGGAAACCAAGAATTCAGGAGAAACTTCCTTCAGCAGAGGAGATTGATTATTTATTTTTTTCTGTGAAGGTCTTTCATCCCCCACCCATGCTTGATTTTAATATTCTGTGCTGATTGCCTCCCCCAGAAGAGCTGAAGTGCAAAAAACCTGTTAAAATGGTGCACTCTTACTCATCCTCTACGCTGGGCTTGAATCTAGCTTAATTATGTCACTGCCAAAATTAAGCACTACTCTTTTAGCCTCACTGAGTGAATATCAGCCTGAGAAACAGATTTCACATCAACTGAGTCATCAGGAAAATTCTGATTGCGGAGCCTTTTGTTAGCGATGGGGAGACAAGGAGAGAGGGCACAGCTGCACCTTTTGATGGAAACCAAAAAAAAAAATTGGTTTTTTCAACTGGGCACCTTTGAGAGTCCCAGTTTATACCATGTCTGCAGAACAGGTCTTCTGCATTCACCCAATAATTTCACCCAATTGCATTCCCTGAGGTGCTGGATATGACCTGGCATTAGTACTATGTGAGCAGCTAATTTAAGGAGGGGTTTGTGGGTTTTTTGTTTTTTTTTTCAGTGCTTTGCAATTTACCTGTCAACAAACTCCAGCGGAAGTTAGCCTTATTATGAAGAGGAGATGAGTCTTGATCTTTATGGGGAATAACAACCATGATTCATGTTTTGGAAATGTGTTCCTGGGAAAACCAGGAGAGTTATTTTTACAGCTTCTGTTGAGGTATTATTCCCTGGCTGTGCAGAGCCAGGAAGATTCCAGCTTATCCAACAAGGAGGAAACCTCTCCAGGTAGAAGTAGTTCCTAGACACAGAGCAGTCCTAGGGATGCCCAAATCTTTTATCACACTAAGTCCTCTTTTAACACAATAGTTTTGATCTAGTAGTTTTAACACAGTAGTTTTTGATTAGGGACCTGGAGCATCTCTCTTATGAGGAAAGACTGAGGGACTTGGGTCTTTTTAGTCTGGAGAAGACTGAAGGGGGGATATGATCAAGACCCATAAATACCTAAAGGGTGGGTGTCAGGAGGATGGGGCCAGTCTTTTTCCAGTGCCCAGGGACAGGACGAGAAAATGGGCACAAACTCTAACATAAGAAATCCCATCTCAACATCAGGAGGAACATCTTTGCTTTGAGGTTGGCAGAGCCCTAGAAGAGGCTGCCCAGAGAGGTGGTGGAGTCTCTTTCTCTGGAGACAATCCAAACCCTCCTGGACATGTTCCTGTGCAACCTGCTCTGGGTGGACCTGCTTTGGCAGGGGGTTGGTCTAGATGATCTCCAGAAGTCTCTCTCCTGTATTGTTCTGGCATTCTGTGATCTCTCCAAAGCACCTTCTCTTCCCCTCTGTCCACCATTAGTATTTTCTTGCCTGTGCAGTGCTTGCTCATCAGTTATTTGTCAAACAAAATTTGTCTAGAGAAAGAAATCTTCCTTCTGGGCTCTGTCGTTGGTGGTGGATAGAACTGGGCATCCAGAAGTCTCCATTGGTTGGAATGTGTTTGGCCAGATTGTAACTTTTCGAGTCATTTGGTTGGGTTTTTTTATGACAATAAAGCGGTGTTTCTGTATGGGTCGGTTATGACTTGTAAAGGAAATAAAATAAATACAAAACCTGGAGCAAACCGGAGCCTGAAAGCCCATCTTAAAGGTCTTACTTTTTTTTTTTTTTTTTTTAAGATTTATTTTAGAATTTTTTTTAAAATAACTTTAGCTTTTTGGACTCACTACCTTTGACTTGCATTGCTGGACTCAATAGCATCCTTCCTGACAAAATGTCTTTATTATAGGGTATTTTCAGAATCACAGACAGTTGCCTCTGTAGCTCTAAGAAGATGGAGGAAGGCAACTTTGAAGAGTGTTTATCGGTCTTTATTGCGATGCTTTTCTCGTGGTCCTTATATTTAACCGAGGCAAGATGGATTTGGAAGCATTCGTTTGAATTAATTTGGTCTTGTTCTTTTCCTCCACAGTCCTGATGTTGCCCTCCATGCAGTATTTAAATACTAGATCTGTTTACAAATTTGCTAAAGTTTGAACGGTTGCAATAAATTCCAGGGAACTTGAGCTGTAATTAAAATGTGCTGCTATTAGCTTAAACCTGGTGGGTTTTATTTATTCTGCTCCCAGCAGTGTTTTTAAGTTTCTTCTATATTCGACGTGGTTCAGTTCTGTAGTTTTTCTACCAGCCTTCAGGACAGGTTGACTTTCTGTTTGAATGATATTTCTTCAAAAAAATTAGAGACTTCTAGGAAAGTTATAATCTCATGACGAGTTGTACATGGTAAATTAGTGGTAACCTTCAGTAAACAGCTGATACACACTGCTTTTCAATACTCTGGTGTCAAGGTGACTTCTGAAAGGGACATATTATTCATTTTTAAATTACGATTCCTGGGCCGAGTTGTAAATTTAGGATGGTTTCCCATGTTCCAGGCACTGGGGTGCTCCCAGTTGTGTCAGCATCAGGCTTGCTTTAAGGCTAGAGCAAGACCATTAAATACAAAGGTATTTAATGACTTTTAACTCTGACTTTTGAAGCGCCTGATCTGTGGGGTCGTTGCAAACTGGGAGGTTGTACTGGGACAGTATCACTGTGTGTCCTGTTCTTTTTCTTTTACCATGGCTTAGGTCTGTGTAGTCTAAATCGCCGTTGTTCGGTCTTCTTTGTATTGCTTTATGAGGAAAATACTCTTCTCTCTATCTCTCCACTAGTTTTCCTGGGCATCTTTGTGATCTCCTCAATAGGAGCAACAGTTATGGAGGGGAAAAAAAAGGGGATTTTCTTACTGACCATAAAATTGCTAAAATTGTAGTATGGGAATTTCAGTATTTTCATCATTTGCTTCCTCTATAGTTGTCTAACACTGTCCTGTTCTAGTCAATGTGTGTAATGACGCCTTGTATGCCAATTTAAATAAAAGATTTGTAAAATATCTCTTTCTTACTGATTTTTCTTTTCTTGCCTTGCAGCCCTGGAAGAAAGCGTGATTTTTCACCAGTGCTTTGGACCCAGTACTTTGAATCTATGGAGGACGTCGTGGTAGAAAATGAAACTGGCAAGGATATATCCTTTTTTTTCCAGATTGAACTTTTCTTATTCTCTGTGATTGGGGCGGCATCATGTGTTATTTAGTTTACTGAGGTTTTCTTCAGCTTTTTCATGTATTTTTTCTCATTTTCCATTTTTTCTTTTGTAGGGATCAGTATCGGTAAGTAGAGCTTCTAAGCTGATATTGAGATGTATCAGCAAGGTCAGTTCCTGGCATTGCTTCGTTAGTACACATTAATTTAAAAAAATTGTTTCCAACATATTTTACAGGGAAATACTTGTCAGTTCCCCTAGTTTAATCTATGTCAGGATCAAAGATGTTTATGCATTTTTATTGAAGACAGGTAGTTAACTGCCAATCAGTTCAGGATTAGTATCAGCAGTACAACAAACCTCAACATTAAACGTTTAGATATTAATAAATACTTGAAAATTTCTAAATGCCTTTCTACAACTAATCCTAAGAGGCTCTTTTCCTGTACACACGTTAACAAACACGTGCACAGTCCTATGTGCCCTCAAGAAATTTGAGTTATAAGCACACACTGTCTCTTCTGGGACTGCAGGATCTACTGGTGCCCATCTCCTGTGGGAGATGTTGATGCTACCAGTGTTGCTCCCACTGTTCATAGAGTGATTTGGGTTGGAAGGGACCATAAAGATCATCCAGTTCCTACCTGCCTGCCCTGGGCAGGGACCACTCCCACCAGACCAGGTTACTCCAAGCCCCCTCCAACCTGGCCTTGAACCCCTCCAGGGATGGGGCAGCTACAGCTTCTCTGGGCAACCTGGGCCAGGCTCTCACCACCTCCACACCAAAGAAGTTCTTCCTCACGTTCATCTCAGTCTCCCCTCTTTCAGTGTTAAACCCTTCCCCCTCTCCAGGGCTCCCCTCCCTGACCAAGAGTCCCTCCCCAGCTTTCCTGGAGCCCCTTGAGGGACTGGAAGAGGCTCCAAGGTCTCCCTGGAGCCTTCTCTTCTCCAGACTGAACCCCCTCCAACTCTCTCAACCTGTCCTCCCAGCAGAGGGGCTCTGGTGCTTGGATCATCTTTGTGGCCTCCTCTGGCCCCACTTCAACAGGTCCATGTCCTTCCTGTGCTTAGGGCTCCAAATCTGGATGCAGTATTCAGGTGGGTTCTCCTCAGAGCCAAGCAGAGGGGCAGAATTCCCCCCCTTCACCATGCTAGCCATGCTCCTGGGGATGAAGCCCAGGATGTGGTTGGATTTCTGGGCTGCCAGTGCACATTGCTGGCTTGTCTTCAGCTTCTCACCCACCAACACCCCCAAGTCCTTCTCCTCAGGGCTGCTCTCCAGCCATTCTCTGACCAGTCTGGATTTGTGCTTGGGATAGCCCCGACTCAGGTGCCAACCTTGCACTTGGCCTGGTTGAGCTTCATGAGGTTTGCATGGGCCCACCTCTCCAGCCTGTCTTGGTCTGTCTGGATGCCAAAGCATGACATGAGGTCACATGTAACCCAATATATGGATCCTAACTTGTTGCACCCCAAATTTATTCCACTAACTGGTGTGCAGACGAGGAAGCTGCTTCTGCTGGCCAAGGTGGAGGTGGTGGTGCCATCAGGGTGTCTTCTGGCAGTGTCAAACCAGGTTTTGAACTGCTGCTGTTTCCTCTCCAAGATCTCTGCCCCCTTTGCAAATGTTCCTGTTGCTTTTCAAGCTGATTCCTCTTCAAAGTCTTCCAGTTACAGTTTAACCCAGCTGAGGGCAGTCATCCTCTTTGACCTGCTCACATGGCTGTTGGATCCAAGCCCTTCGCTAACTGGGAGCGTCCCAACAAGTACAGTGTGTGAAGGTACCAGGACAAGACTTCCCATCTGTCCTTCCTCTGCTTACAGCTCTGACAAAAGCAGGTTTGAGAGGTACTTCCAGGTCTTTTGACCTAATTACAAAATGGAAATGTTTCAGTCTGTGTTTAAATAAACACAGCCTTGTGGTTTAAAGAATCACATGGTTTTTAAGCTTGCGTATTCTAGCTTGGCCATTAGGAAAACCAAACGTTCAAGGTATTGCTCTCCAAATACAAATTTTGTAATTATTTCTCTAATGTCTGTAGCATGTGATGCTTTGAAATGAGAAATTTCTCCATTTTTTCCTCAGTTTGCTATTATTTTTGTTTATTAACCACATCTGCACAATTGATCCTGTGGATTCTTCATGATATGCACCTTGTCTGCCTTTGATGTCAGGACTGTGCACACCCCTGAGGATTCATAAATAATATAATAAAACGGATAATGGACTTGTTTGGATAGGTGCTGTACACAAGTATCCTAAATTTAAGCAAGTCTTAGTTTTTTTGGGATTCATTGTATCACCAATGACCTTTAACAGAAGCTTGACTTCCTGTATGGTAGGTTTTGGACAGATGTGTACTGTGGAAGTAGCTGAATTAATGAATGGAGTTGGTGACCAATGTTTTGCCCCCGCTGCCTGTTACTGCTCCATCATAGAATGGTTAGAGTTGGAAGGGACCTTAAAGATCATCCAGTTCTACCCCCTTCCCATCAGTAGGACATCTCCCACCAGACCAGGTTGCTCCAAGCCCCCTCCAACCTGGCCTTGAACCCCTCCAGGGATGGGGCAGCCACAGCTTCTCTGGGCAACCTGGGCCAGGCTCTCACCACCCTCACACCAAACAAGTTCTTCCCCACATCTCAGCTCCATCTCCCCTCTTTCAGTGTCAAACCCTTCCCCCTTCTTCTAGGGCTCCCCTCCCTCATCAAGAATCCCTCGCCAGCTTTCCTGGAGCTTCCCACCTTTAGGGACTGGAAGGGGCTATAAGGTCTCCCTTCTTCAGGCTGAACCCCCCAACTCTCTCAGCCTGTCCTCCCAGCAGAGGGGCTCCAGCCCTCTCAGCATCTCTGTGGCCTCCTCTGACCCATTCCAATAGGTCCATGTCTCTCCTGTGCTGAGGCCCCAGAGCTGGAGGCAGCACTGGGAGGGGGGTGTCTCCCCAGAGCGGAGCAGAGGGACAGAAACCCCCCCTTTTCCCTGCTGGCCACACTGCTGGGGATGCAACCCAGGGTGCAGGTGGCTTTCTGGGCTGCTAGCACACGTTGCTGGCTTACGTCAAGCTTCTCATCCACCAGCACCCCTCGGATCTTGTGTGAACAGACCCCAGCTGATGCAAATATTTAAGCAATGGAAGTGGCACAGGGAGCACCTGCGTGAACTCTTTGCAACCAGCAGATCCAAAGGGCTCTGCAGATTTCAACAGAAAAAGGATGAGCAGCCTCATGGGTAACCTCATCTGGCACTGTTAGATTCAGAGGAATGCTTTTGTCCACCCCAAGAACAGAGAACAGCACAAAGGAGGCAAAGGGCCTTGTCTGATCTGTTGGTCGCAATTTCGGGCACTGAACACACATCTCACAGCTCCCTGTTCTGTGCCTTTCACTAAGTGACATAGGTTTTAGTTAAAATTATTTAAACTGATTTTTCTACATCTACATATATACTGTAAGGGGACTTTAGCTACCCTAGGTAAAACCATCTTTGCTCTGTATGTTCCCCAGAGTAATTATATTGCCTTAAAAATCTTATTTACTGCCTTATCTAGCATTTTTCCTTGGAAGTAATAAGAAAATGAACCAAATGAAAATTAGATGCACCAAAGCACACACTGTTCGTGGTTTGATTTTTCTCTTAGTTGTTCAGTTTGCTGTTGTGCACAGGGGGGAAAGGGTCTGAGCAGGAGATGTGTGGATTACAGGAAGGAGGAGACCTGGGCAGCAGGAAAACAACTCTTGAAGCTTAAATAAAGCAGGTTTTGTCAAGGTTATGTTTGGATGTAGTGGTCTCTCAGATGGAAAAATGATGCCTCGGGTGCATGAGGGTAGAAACAAAGCACTGTTGGGTATTGCAGACTCCAAAATACATCCAGGTAAATAACTCTATGAAATGTCCTTAACTGTTCATACACTTTTCGAATTTACAAAAGCGGATTGGAGGGACCTGTCTTACTGCTGTTACACGGTGGAGGCCATTCTGCTCTTTCCTGGGCTGTATTTACTGTAAGTAGAATGCTGCTTTGTACAAGTCTGTATGTATGCAAATGTAGTCCTCTGAGTGTGGGAGGAAACTAACCCTTCAGCTGTCTTAAACATGGGAAAATCGGTTCAGAAAACTGCCTTACAGAGTCACAGAATGGTATGGGGTCAGAAGGGACTTCTGGAGATCATCTAGACCAACCCCCTGCCAAAGCAGGTCCACCCAGAGCAGGTTGCACAGGAACATGTCTAGGCAGGTTTTGAATGTCTCCAGAGAAGGAGACTCCACCACCTCTCTGGGCAGCTTCTTCAAGGGCTCTGCCAGCCTCAAAGAAAAGAAGTTCCTCCTGATGTTGAGATGGGATTTCTTATGTTAGAGTTTGTGCCCATTTTCTTTTGTCCTGTCCCTGGGCACTGGAAAAAGACTGGCCCCATCCTCCTGGCACCCATCCTTTAAGTATTTATGGGTGTTGATAGTTCCGTCCTCAATCTTCTCCAAACTAAAAAGACCCAAGGCCCTCAGCCTTTCCTCCTAAGAGAGTCCCTCATCATCTTTGTAGCCCTCTGCTGTACCTCTCCCTGTCCTTATGGAACTGGGGAGCCTAGAACTGGACCCGGTGCTCCAGATGGGGCCTCCCCAGGGCAGAGCAGAGGGGCAGGATGACCTCTCTCCACCTGCTGGTCACAATCTTCCTGATGCCCTCCAGGATCCCATTGGCTTTCATGGCCACAAGGGCACATTGCTGGCTCATGGGCATCCTGTTGTCCACCAGGACTCCTAGGTCTTTTTCCTCAGAGCTGCTCTCCAGCAGGTCACCCCCAACCTCTCCTGATCCATGGCATTATTCCTTCACAGGTGCAAGACCCTACACTTGCCCTTGTTAACTTTCATCAGGTTCCTCTCTGTCCAAGTCTCTCCTGGTGCTCACCTGACTGAAATCTTCTAAATATGTCACTGTCAGTGTATTTATTCTATAGGCAAAGCACATGCAAAGATTTATCATCTGGATATTCATTACTAGCAGTAACCAAAACTACATCTGCCAAATGGCTTGTGGGTTTTAATGAACTGTCAAGATGGTTCTCATGATGACATACCCAGTTTTTTTTCAGGAGACTGCTTTTTCATGACTACCAGTAAAGTTCAACAGCTTTATGTCCTCATAATAATATTATCTTTGCATGGGTGAGGTTCTGTTTGATTTATCAAGAGATATCACTTGCTGCTCAGGCAACTCTCTGAAACGCAAACTGAGGACAGGAGTGAGCGTGGAGACCACCCAAAATTCCTCCCCCCATCCATTCCCTTTAAAAAATAAAGGGAGTTAAGGAAGGAAACTTTTAAAGGATTTGAAGGAAATGACTTGCAGTGTATGATTTTTATATTTGGGACCTTTTTAATCCAGGAGCTCTTTGAGCTCTCTTAGTGCCCTTAACAGAAGGATGCTGGGGGATGACTTTCATGGCAGTGCAACCACACGGATGAATTCTCTGCATCTCCTCTTTGGCTACATCATATTTGTTATTTTTTGGCTAGCTTAGTGGGTTTTGTTAGGGTATACAAGTGCCTTAAACAGCTGTAGTGAAGGTCACTGCTTTTAATTGGAGGCTTTTAATGAAGTTACATTTTTCTAACCTAAGGAAAGGGTTTCTTACAAGTCACTTCCACCTTTTCCGGGCTCTCTATTTCCAATAGCAACACCAATGCCATTTTTACATTTAAAAATCACCAGAATTGGATTCAGGGGTGTGATTGCTGTTGCAAGACTACACCTTACACTCGCTGGCTTTTTCTGTTACTGTGAGCAATTAACAAAGTCAGATCATATACAGGTTTTGCATAGATTTACACCTTGCACTTGGGCCTACATCCGGAGAAAAACAACTGCCACACCAATTAGCTTATGCCTTTGTGTAGCTCCTATAAAATTACTTCCTTTACACGTTTTGAAATGAAAGTCTGTCCCAAGCAATGTGAGTGTTAAATCTTTGGGATGAACCAGAACTTTAAAACCCCTCCCTGAAAAAGCCAAGAGGAAACCTAAATTGTGAAGCATTGAGAGTAACCATTTATGAATATAGATCACCTGTGGGAGCGATGTGCTCCTTTCTTCCTTTCCTTATCAGCCTTGTTGCTTCCCAGATAATGTGTTTGTACTTTTCTTGGCCAGAGTGTTCCTATTTGGATAAAACTCAGGGCACTGGAAAGCTTCCCATTCTCTCACATCGTGTTGATGCTCCTCTTTCCTTCTTCCTTGTTGACAATAATTTGATTTTTGGCAGCAAAGTGCTCCTCTGACTAGTTAAATTATTGCTTAGGTGCATAAGCACCTCACAGATTGAGGTTTCAGGGTGTCTTTAGTGGCTCTAAAATATTAACTTGTGGATTCAGAGGGGTTTGGGAGAGCGACTGCTGCAGTCATTTACAAGCTGAATAACTCAACAACCAAAATATAAGGACTGGGCAGCTTTCAGCTCTTTATGTAGGTGGTTCTATTGAGCATCCCTCAACAAATTCCCCCACTCCTACAGGGCTGTTATTTAAATAATCAATGACTCCTTAGCACAAAAATCCTCCTTTCAACAAACAATGCCATTTAATCACTGTGATGCCTGGAAGAACTTACAGTAAATTGAGCTGTCAGGGATAAATAGAGCCATAATTGTCTTGCAGCCCTCCCTTCAAAAAAGTTCCTCACTCGTTCCCCCCTGACCCTTCTGGAAGAACTAATTTTTGTACATCTCAGCCTTACTGTAAAATTCTGTTCTTTGAGAGCAAATTGACCGTGAGGTGCAGAGCAGCTGCTTCATCTTTGTGGTTGCTGTATAGTCAAGACTAATTCTGTAACGTGGGGGGATTGGGGAAGGGGGGTATTTCTTTGGTGTCTGTCATCCCACTGCTGCATTTTGGTTTTCAGAGATGCTACAGAGCTTGAATTTGTCGTCTCAGGAGACACATGTAATGCACAGTGAAACAAATGTTCTCAGAGACAATGTTAAAAATGATAGAAAGGATAGAACTCTGGTTAATTAAGGATAGTTTATCTAGAATATTCTTGCCTGCTTTCAATGACACCTCGTATTAATTGACAGGAGAGGGGTTTTTGTTGCAGCTTCTGAGTCTTTGCTGTTGTTTCAGGAAGGGCTTAACGTTTCTAATCCTTTTGTAGACGAGGTGTGGCACTTTGCAAATTGCATTATCTTTGTCCTTTCTTGCAGTCTGCGATCATTAACAGGATTCAGTGTAGGATCGTGGCTTTAGATCTCCGAGGCCATGGTAAGTAAAAAGAAATAAATTTTAAAAGAAATAAGCATGTTAAACGCCCTTGTTTTTTAAAGAAGATGTCATGAATATCTCCCAAGATGACTAAGGTATAGAATCATAGAATGGTTTGAGTTGGAAGGCACCCTAAAGATCACTGAATTCCAACTCCTGCCCTGAGCAGGGACTCCTCCCACGAGGAACAGGTTACACAAAGTCCCATCCAGCTTGGTCTTGAACCCCTCCAAGGCATTCACAGTTTCTCTGGGCAACCTGGGTCAGGGTCTCACCACCCTTGCAGCAAAGAATTTCTGCCTGAGATCTAAGCTAAATCTCCTCTCTTTCAGTTTAAAGCCATTACCCCTTGTCCTATCGCTATGTGCCCTTGTAAAAAGTTTCTGTCCAGCTTTCTTGTAGGCTCCCTTCAGATACTGGAAAGCTGCTCTAAGGTCTTCCTGGTATTTCAAAACCAGTCTCCCCCAGTTACACAAAACCAGGGATGGAAAATTGGCTTCTAGAGCTCTACAGCCACATTTTCTCAGGTGCCAGAGCTGAGACTCCCTGTGCCTTTTATGTGAGAGGATGGTGGACTTTTTCCTGCCTACAGACCAACACTAACCACCTCCTTCATATTTTCATAACGTATAAGTTGTCTTTACCATTAGAAATGAGGTCTGTTCTTTAGTTTTAAGATACATTGCAAATATGGAACAAGTTATGGGGAGTGTTTCCTACCCGTAAGCTATAATGCGATAAAGTACCAACCGTTCCTATTAATTCCGGGTTTCTTAATTATTCATGTTAACTGCAGTAGATTTGCTCTTAATAACTGTGCCAAAAAAGCTTTGTGCAATTGCTGCTCTTAATTCCTGAGGGAAATGCAGGTTTCCAGCTTCTGTGAACTTTACTCTTTTTTTTCGGTCTTTCAGGAGAAACAAAAGTTAGGAATCCTGAAGATCTGTCTGCAGAGACTATGTCAAAGTAAGGAAACTTTCTCTCTCTTTTCAGTATTTCACTTTTCCCAAACCTTGATTTTCTTTCCTTGATTGAACAATAAACTGCTTGAGGACACACAGCCTTCATTTAAGGAATGAAGATAGTTTCATTTCACATTTTTTATGGTATTTGTTCCTTTTTTTCTTTCCACTTTGGGACAGTTTGGGGTTTATTTGAAATTATACCTCTTCTAGCTGAGTTGGATTCCAAACTGGAGCCATTCTGTGGGTACCCTCAGTTTTTTAAAGATGAGTGGCTTCGATACAGTGAACACATTAAACCTGCAACATGCTATAACACTTGCTAGAAATTTCTTAATAGGAGGGCAATGCATAATTCTTTCCTTGGACATAACTAACTGGGGCGTTTTAGCTTGAAATCACCAGTTTGGTTCTTCCTGGGCTTCTCGGGTGAACATTAAGAGTGTGCCCACCTGGGACTGGTGACATCCCCAAAGGGTCACAGCCTGGGAATTCCAAGTGTGGAGAGAGTTGCTTTTTTCAACTATCCCGACCCACTTTGGGATGCAAATCCCCCTCTC
Organism: Scolopax mira; assembly: GCA_004320125.1. Taxonomy (NCBI): domain Eukaryota; kingdom Metazoa; phylum Chordata; class Aves; order Charadriiformes; family Scolopacidae; genus Scolopax; species Scolopax mira. Next base: position 20,190 of record BJBW01006659.1, read on the forward strand.
GACAAAGCTGTAAGAAAAACAAATCCCCACTGCTAAGCACGTTACCTTGTGTCCTTATTTAGTACAAAGAAACTCTTTGCTCTGACTACAATTAAATCCTGAAGGATTTTGTAAACTTGGTATGAACAAATCCAGTGGGTTTGTTGTGGGGAGGTCATGTGTGAAATGGGTTCTGACTCCCATTGTGTTCTCACTGCTGCTGCTTAGGGCTTGTCAGCTCCTGATGTGTTACTGTCCTGAGGAGATGTCCTATGAAATGAGTAGAATTTTTTAGATCTGGGGGGGAGAAAAACAAGTCCCTTTTGTTTTTAAATCTTTCTCTCCTCTTGGCAACGAGCTTGAAAATTATTCCTGAATTGCCTTTAAATGGGAACCTTAAATTATAGCTGTTTGTTTTTGTTTGGTTTTTTTTTTAATCAAACCCTCAAGCAATTTTTTCTGACAGCAAACAAGCTGGTCAACCTTTGTTTTCTGGACTTGTTTTCCATCTTCTAGTTGCAATAGAATCACAGAATGGTTCAGGTTGGAAAACACCTTAAAGATCATTGAGTTGCAACCCTTCTGCCATGGGCAGGGACACCTCCCAAGGACCAGGTTGCTCAAATTCTGCTCTGGTCACAGTTCCTCTGAATGATTTCAGTCAGGAAAGATAATGTGGGTGTCTTCAACTACAGTGCTTTTCAGGAGATTTCAGTCATTAGCTCTGCTGATGTTTTGGGTTTTGCAAATGCTTTCACGTGCCTCAGTGACAGCTTCAGTTTAAAGCAGGTGCTCTATGGAAAGGAGGGAAAAATGCCCCTTGTGTCTGTGCTCATAGATAACCTGAATAACTTTGTGCTTGGCTAAATGTTATTTATCTTTGCCTTGGTCAGTAGGGCTCAGGTATTTTCTCTTTAAATGCAAAAGGTTTCTCCTCTCAGAACAATGAATTTCTTAGTCTGTGCTTTCCTCCGAGAGGGTTTGACAGCTTTCTCACCTTTTACATGAAATTCCTACCAGCAAATGTCAGTGTAAAAGGTTCTTCTTCTAAATGAACGCTTTCTGTTAATAAAAAGGGAAATGACATGCTTGTTAGGAAATTATTGGCTTGAATGATTCCCTGTAGTGGTGCCTGGATGAAACAGTGATAAGAAAATAAACTTATCTCAATTACCTGTGGGTTAAATGAACACACAGAGAGGATTTGGAGCTGGACACCTCTCTTGGATCTGTCCTTTCTTCTCCCAATGCGCAAATCTGTTTCAGAAATGTGTCGAGGTAGAGATGCCAACTGTGCTTTTATCTGGATTTGGCAGAGATGTTGGGAACGTGGTCGAAGCTCTGTACGGGGACCTTCCTCCCCCCATCATGCTGATCGGGCACAGCATGGGGGGGGCCATCGCCGTGCACACGGCGGTCGCCAATTTAGTGCCAAGTTTACTGGGTCTGTGCATGATCGACGTTGTGGAAGGTAAGTGTGGATCCCCTAGGACAATCTCCTGTACCCTTGGATGGACTTCTCTCTTCCTCGTTGTTCTGTTACCCGTAAATCCCTGAATACAGAAATTTTTTAAACCAATGCAAATTCCATCTTCCTAAACAGATGCTACCTATGCAGAAGTCTTCTAGTGTGAGCCCTGCTTTTGCTTTTCCCAGATGGGCTCTGTGTTTGCTATTTTCCTGATAATTTCACAGAATCACAGAATGGTGAGGGTTAGAAGGGACCCTCTGGAGACCATCCAGTGCAATCCCCCTGCCAGAGCAGGGTTACCCAGAGCAGGTTGCACAGGAACATATCCAGGTGGGTTTGAATGTCTCCAGAGAAGGAGACTCCTCCACCTCTCTGGGCAGCCTCTTCCAGGGCTCTGACACCCTCATAGGAAAGAAGTATATCATCATGTTCAGATGATATTTCTTGGGCTCAGTTTGTGCCCGTTACCCCCTCGTCCTGTCCCTGGGCACCACTGAGAAAAGTCTGGCCCCATCCTCTTGCCACCCGCCCCTTAGATATTGCCCAGCATTGATCAGATCCCCTCTCAGTCTGTTCTTCTCCAGCTGAACACCCCCAGGTCCCTCAGCTTTCCTCAGCAGAGAGATGCTCCAGTCCCTTGTCATCTTCACTGCCTCCATTGGACTCTCCCCAGCAGTTCCCTCTCCTTCTGGAACTGGGGAGCCCAGAACTGGTCCCAGTGCTCCATCTGTGGCCTCCCCAAGGCAGAGCAGAGGGGCAGGATGACCTCCCTCCACCTGC
>BJBW01006660.1:4221-18230 GCA_004320125.1 Scolopax mira
GGTGGCAACCAGGTGGCCCTGGAGGGCACAGAGCCCCAGCAGTGGCCGAGCATCCCCACAGCGGGGCCAGCTGCTGCCACGGGGGCCAGGTCCCTGCGGGCCTGATGGTCACCTCATCCCTGCGGGGACCATCCCCAGGCACAGGGGGTCTCAGGGCAGAGGGAGAGGGCCCTTGTCCCCAGGGGCTTCCCAGCTCAGAGAGAAGAAGCGGGGGCTGGAGCTACGGCCACAGTGAGTGCCCCGAGCCACCCTGCTGCTGGTGGGTGCCCGGTGAGGACCCCCCCACGGATAGAGGACCTCTCCCACGGACAGGGGGATTTCCCTCGTGGGCTGCAGCAGCAGGAGCCGGGGGGTGGGAATGTGGCCGGGGGCTCCTCGGGGCAGCCCCGCGCGGGTGAGGGGAGCAGGGTGGACTTTGGTGCCAGGGGCGCGTTGGCAACAGCTCGGCGTTTCCCCCCTGCGGCGCCACGGACTTTGACCTCCTGGACCCCAAATCCCCCGGGGGGGCGAGGGGGGGAAGCCACAGCTCCAGGCAGGTCCTTGTTTGCCGAGTTGCTTCAGCACAAACATTGCAGAGCTCTCCCGAGTTAAAAGCCCGGTGTCAGCAGCCCCCGCTCCGCCCCGGGATGGGGCCCCAGCGGGAAACGGTGACGCTTTTTTCTTTTCCCCTGGGGGGAAAAGCAAATTTTGAGGGAACCACACCAAACCAGGGTGGGTTGTGGTATCCCGGCGGGAAGCAGGGCCAACAGCCCCCGTGGAATGTGCTCTCTCTTGCCCGGGCTGCAGCATGGCCAGAGCTGGACTCATCTTCCCACACCCACCCCGGCCCCATCCCGGGGCTCTGGGCTCCCTTGCCCCCCGGTTTGGACTACAAGCCCCTGCGACGGGAGCTGCCAGCCCCTGTTCCCGTCCCTGTCCCACTGCTCTGCCCCCCCTCCCCACCCTGGCAGCCCCCCTCCACCGCTCTCTCCGCGGTGCAAAACTCAGTGGCCCCCTTCTCGTCCCGAGAACCTGCAGAGCCAGCAGCGAGGGTTTCCCCTTATCCCTGGGGAAAACGGGGAGGGTCTGGCCGGCGTCGGGGCAGTTCTCTGCCCGGGGAGGGGCAGGGTGGCAGCCCCGAGGGGGTTAAGACCGCCCGGTGTGGGGCAGGTGAACTGGCCGCCGACGGTGGACAGACAACCGTGTCCATCCCCCCCCTGCAGCGTCACCTGGTCCCAGGAAGGTCCCGTGGACCTCCACGTTGTGTTTACACGGCGTGAGGTGCAGAAAGCCCTACCCCCGGGACACGCCAGGCCGCCCGCGCCCCTCGGCCTCCCACCGGGAATATATAAAGGCAGCCACGGGGCCGGCTCCCGGCGGGAGGGACACAGGAGGCCACCGGGAGCCAGGTGGCTGAGCTCTGCCTGCCCAGAGGAACCAGGTGGCACCTCCTGGGCGTCTTCTTGGTGTTCCTGGGGACCCCGGGAGTGGGATCCTTTGGCGGGGGGGTGGTGTGAAGCTAACGCACCCCTTTTCTCTCTCTCCCCACAGCATGTCGGGCCGGCAGATCGCACCCCTGAAGGCTGTGCTTCTCCTCGCCCTCCTGGCCACCTTACCGGGTGGGTGGTGAGCAGGGGGAGCTGGCTGGGGAATGGGGGGGATGTGGGGTAAGTGGGGGGCAGGCAGTACTATGGCCCCCCCCCTCCCCAACTGACAGCTGCCCTCTTCCCTGCAGTGTCGCCGGCGGAGCTGGCACGGAGAGGGTTCTGGGAGTACCTGAGCCAGCTGACCAGTGACAAGGAGAGCCCAGAGCCTGGGCAGAGCAGCAAGCTGGGCAGGGACATCATGTGAGTACACTGCTCCTGGGGGCAGGGGGGGCTCAGCTACCCCCAAGCCCCACCAACACACACCGCCCCCCCCCGTTTCTCTTCCCCTGGGCACAGAGAAGCTCACGAGGGCCACCCTCAGGGGAGACAACAGCTTGCAGAGGCCCCGTGTGGGGCTCACAGTGATTTCCAGTGCTATCTCCTGCAGAAACCTGAAGGAGAGCATCCAAGATGGGGTCAGCTACGTGGGCAACTACCTGGAGAAGCTGGGGCCCCTCAACAGAGGCCTCCAGCCCCGGCTCTACCAGGACTCGGACAGCCTGCGGAAACTCATCCGGAAGGAGCTGGAGAGCCTGCGGGTGAAGCTGTCCCCCTACGTGGACAACGTCCATCAGAAGGTGGGGAAGCACCTGGAAGACCTTCGCTACCGGCTCCAGCCCTTCACGGAGGAGCTCCTGGACCAGGTGTCCCTCAAAGCCCGGGAGCTCCGGCGGCACCTCATGCCCAGCCGGGAGGTGACAGCCCAGCTCTTGGAGGGGGCGGACGAGGTGCAGAGGTTCATGGCTCATTACGCCGACAAGATCGCCCTCCACACCGACCAGGTGAAGGACATTTTCCAGCCCTACGCAGACAGGCTGGTGACTGAGATCCACCGCAACGTGGAAGAGCTGCACCGCAACGTGGTCCCGCACACTCGGGCCAGCCCGGAGAAGCTCAACCAGTACATCCAGGAGCTCTCCGCCAAGCTGACCCAGAACGCCCGGGACCTCCACCAGAAGATCCAGGGCAACCTGGAGCAGCTCAAGGCCAAGCTGAGCCTCTACCCCGGCAGCCTCCAGCAGCCGCCGGCCTCCACGGAGGAGCTGTCCCGGGAGGTGCAGCGGCGGGTGGAGGAGTTCCGCAGGGACACGTACGTCCAGATCCAGGACTTCACCCGGGCCCTCGACCAGGAGACGGAGGAGATGAAGCTGAAGCTCTCCTCCTCCTCCTCCTCCTCCTCCTCCTCCTCCCTGGCCATCCCCCCGGAGGACCCCCAGGAGGGCCCCCCCGCCCTAGAGGACCTGCACGCCCGCCTCGACGCGCTCTGGAGGGACCTGGCACACAGCCTGAGCGAGCGGGGCGGGGAGACGCGCTGAGGGGCCGCGGGGAGGCGGGGACCGGGCCGGGCTGAACCGCAATAAAGGCGCCGCCACGCACGGCGGACCCGGCCGGGCCTCGCCGCTCCCTCACGTGACCGCCCCCCGCCCACGTGACTGACCCCGCGGCGCGCGGACGCGACGCACTTCCGGCGTCGGCAACATGTCGGCGCTGGGAACGGTGGAGGCGGCGGCGGCGCCGGCGCCGGGGGGGCCTCTGTTCCGGCCCCTCAGCGCCGAGGACGGCGAGCAGCGGCCGGCCGAGATCGAGTCGCTGTGCATGAACTGCTTCCGCAACGTGAGGGGCCCGGGGCGGGCTGCCGGGGGCGAGGGCGAGGGCCGCCTCTAGGCCACAGCGGCCTGGGGGGGGGGGGGGGGGGGGGGGGGGTGAGACCTGTTGGGGAGCGGGGAGAAGGACAGGGACCTGTGGCCTGTAGGGGCCGGGGATCTGCCGGGGAGGGGGCGACAGGACAGGCGCCTGCCGGGACACAGTGGCCGGGGGGTGGGCAGTGAGCCTGTGGGGGTCACAGGACGGAGACCTGCCTGGGCCGCAGCGGCCTGCGGAGAACAGGGAGCTTTTAGGGAGGAGGCCAGGGAGCTTTTAGGGAGCGGCAGGACAAGGGTCTGCCCCAGGGTGACACTCGGGGTCTGGGTAGAGGGACATGAGGCCCAGGGGCAGGGACCCGTCGGGGACTGCGGCTGGCCCCAGGGCTGGGGGGCGGCACTGGGATGTGGAAGGCTGTGGTTAAAGGGACAGGCAGGGGGTCGTTGGGAGGCGGGGTCTGCTGGGAGGTGGCAAGAGGTTGGGTGTTTCTGGGGGGAACTGTCCTGGACAGGCTGGAATACGGGGCCTGGGGGAGACGATGCCCTCAAGAATCAGGTTCCCACAAGGCCCCTCGCTGCCCCAGGGGGTGACGCGGCTCCTGCTCACCAGGATCCCCTTCTTCAAAGAGATCATTGTCAGCTCCTTCGCCTGCGACAGCTGCTCCTGGTCCAACACAGAGATCCAGTCTGCGGGCAGGATCCAGGAGCAGGGCGTGCGCTACGCCCTGGCTGTCACCTCCCGTCAGGTGAGCCGGGGCTCCCCTCCTCGTCCCCCGTGGCGGGGCTGCTGCCACCCGTGTGCCAGGATGGCGGGAGCTGCCTTGCAGATGCCTCGTGCACACCTTTGTCCCTCACAAGCTGGTCTTGCTTGAGCAATAAAGTGTTTACCTGTGGTGCTGTTTGAGAAGTAGCCTTATTTGTTTGGTAGTAACCATTTAAAGCCCAAGATGTGCACGTTCCTGGTGCGCTGCTGTGCATGGATAGCTCTGGCAGCCCCTCTGATTGCTAATGCTGCTGCTTTGGTGGGCGCTGTGTACCTCAGCATGGTTGCTTAGGGTTTGGAGGCTTGCTGTCCTCTCGGGGACCCTAACGCCGTTCCTCGGCTGTCGTGTGCAGGACATGAACAGGGAGGTGGTGAAGACCGACTGTGCCACGGCTCGAATCCCAGAGCTGGACTTTGAGATCCCTGCTTTCACCCAGAAGGGAGGTGGGTGCTTGGCCTGCGCCCCTCGGCGTGCCCGGGAGTGGGTGATAGATGGCAGTTAAGAGCCCGGCCTCCTGCCTGTTGGGCCCAACAAGCTTGTCAGGGCCACTGTGCAGAGGCTGCAGGGGGTGGGTGGGAGCTGGCAGGGTGGGCAGCACCGCTGTGGCGTGCTTAACGGTGCCGTGGTTTCTGTTTTCTTTCTTTCTTTCTCAAGTTCTTACCACCATCGAAGGCATAATTGACAGAGCTGTGGTGGGCCTGGAGCAGGACCAGCCCCTCCGCAGGGTAAGGTGCTGGGCAAGGGGAAGCTCCCTGGGGCTGCCCGCTTGGGAACTGGGTGTTTTGTTCCTCCTCTCTCTGTTGGCATTGCCCGCTGCTGCTGAGGGGAGTGTTACGGGCTCTCTGGCTTGTGCTGTTGTCAGTGTTGTCTTCTGGGCTGCCCCTGGCATCAGTCTCAAAGGTGTCCTCTTTTGCAGGCAACAGATGAAGAGGTGGCAACTAAAATAGATGAGTTCATTGGCAAACTAAAGCAGCTGAAAGAAGTACATTCCTCCTTCACCTTTGTGAGTACGGGCAAGTGTGTGGCCCCTTCCTGCCCGGGGGAGGCAGGGGGTGGCCTCCTAAGGCTCGGTTCTCCCCTAGATCATAGATGACCCTTCAGGGAACAGCTTTGTGGAGAACCCTCACGCGCCGCAGAAGGACGATGCCCTCGTGGTGACTCACTACAGGAGGACTCCCCAGCAGGCTGCCATGCTGGGACTGGAGGTAACGGGGAGCTGCTGTGGGCTCAGCCCATGCCAGGGCAGGGGGCACAGGGTTGGCCAGTCCCCTCGCTCTCTGGGAGGCCCTGGATTAAGGAACAGAAGTTAATGCTGCTTCTGGTGCTCCCTCTTGCAGGGAGAGGAGCCAGAGGAGAAGGCAGCTGAGTCCACCGAGGATCTGAGGAACGAGGTGGGTGACTGTAGCACGATGGTGGCCGTGCCTGGGTGACTGGATTTCTGTCATCCAGTTTTCTGGATTTCTTTCGTTCCTGTGGCCCAGGTGCTGCAGTTCAACACCAACTGCCCCGAGTGCAATGCTCCTGCCAACACCAATATGAAGCTGGTGCGTATCCTTGGAGAGGGGGTGTGGGTGCAGGTCACTGCCCCAGCGGGGGTCTGCAGAGGGGCTGGTGGGGTGGGAGCCTCTCTGCGTGCTGAGCCAGGTCTCTCCTTGCTGCACCCATAAGGAATGAATAAATTACTAATTGTAGAGCCTGTCGGGGTGCAGAGCTGTCTCAGTGCCCCTTACATCTTGCTGGCAAGGTCCTGCAGTGCCTCGAGAGGGGCTGAGGCTGAAGCAGAGGGTGCTTCTCCCAGCTTTTCCTTCCTTGAGTTTTCCTTGACTGCCTGCTCCAGAAATCCCACACTTCAAGGAAGTGATTATCATGGCCACAAACTGCGACTCCTGTGGGCACAGGACAAATGAGGTGAGCTGGAAAACCTCTGGAGGGGGGGAGTGGTGGTGGTGTGTCCTTCCCTGGTGGGGGGGTTTCTCGGCATCCCTGGCCTTGGCTTCACAGTGTGGCTGTTGGGGAACCTGGGCTGAGAGGCAGGTGGGATTTTTGGGCGGTGTGGTGAGGAACATTACACTGTGTGGAGCAGAGCTGCCTTGCTTCTGGGTGGGGACAGAGCAGGGGGGAGCTGTGCAGCCCCTGGCTGTGTGTGGTGGGCTCTGGCTGGCTCTGATTGACCTTCCAAAACATGGGAAAGGAGACAATTTGGGCTCAAAGAGCTCTGCTTGGTGCAAGTCGGCTGTCCCCAGGCTGGGAGTCTCCTCTGAGCTGTCCAGGTGAAGCTTCTGGAAGCCCCATGGCGTGCTTTTAAGTGTAAAAGTACAAATTTTTAAGTGTAAAAGTCTGGGAAGCTGCCTGTTGGGTGTCTGTAGGTGAAGTCCGGGGGAGCAATCGAAGCACAGGGCACCAGGATCACCCTTCGGATTACAGACCCTTCCGACATGACAAGGGACGTCCTCAAGGTACCGTGCCTGCCCTGCCCTCCTGCCAGGGCTGCGGGGGGATTCGGGGAGCACAGCGGGGCTCACGGGGGTGATTGTCCTCGCAGTCGGAGACGTGCAGCGTGGAGATCCCCGAGCTGGAGTTCGAGCTGGGGATGGGAGCGCTGGGGGGCAAGTTCACCACCTTGGAGGGGCTGCTGAAGGACATCAGGGAGCTGGTGAGTGCCGGGCTGACCCCAATACCTGGCCCGGCTGTGGGGCTGGGGGTGTCTCTGGGCTGGCTGAGCGAGTGGGGCTGCTCTTTGCAGGTTGAGAGAAACCCCTTCACGCTGGGGGACAGCTCTGCGCCCGGCAAAGCGGAGAAGCTGCAGGAGTTCGTCGGGAAGCTGCAGGAGGTGGGTGTGCTCTTGAGTTTTCCGAGCTCTGGATTTTTCTGGTGGTTTCCCTGCCCGTCTCTGCAGCAGAGAAGTTTCATTGAGCTCAGCAGGTGTCGCCCCTCCTTGTTCCACGCTTGTTTTATCAAACTATTGCTGGTTTTTAACTGAGGGAAGCGTTAGAGCCGGATGTCGTGGTGCCGGATGCGCTGAAGGATCAGGACGAGCTTTAACCCCCAGACCTGGTCTCTTTCTGCAGATCCTCGAGGGGAAGATGAGGGCTCACTTCATCATGGATGACCCTGCAGGCAACAGCTACCTCCAGGTACGGCGCTGTGCCCTCGCAGGGTGAGCTCCTTGGAGGCTCCTGAGCAGTTTGGGTGGATTTTCTTTATTTCCCTGACGTGGGTGGGTGGGTGGGCAGGGTTCCCTGTGGGCTCTGGCAGCGAGGGGGTCCCTCGGGGGACAGGGAGCTGCTGGTGGCTCTGTGAGAAGGAACGTGGGGGTCTGTGATCCTATGGGAGCCACCTCTGCTCCCCGGGTAATGCTGGGGCTGGGAATGTGGGGGTCTGGGTCGTGCCCTCCATGGGGTGGTGGGCAAGTCTGACCCTCAGTGGGGGGAAATCTCAGCTGGAGCCCCTTGCTCTGGGGCACTGGGGAGGGGTGAAAGCCTGTGCTGGTGCCCAGGAGTCGGAGAAGAGGGGTGCGAAGGAGACCTCTGTCTCTCCCCACAGAATGTCTACGCCCCGGAGGAGGACCCGGGGCTGAAAGTGGAGCGCTACGAGCGGACGTTTGAGCAGAACGAAGACCTGGGCCTCAACGACATGAAGACGGAGGGCTACGAGTCAGAGGGAGCCTCGGCCCGGTAGCCAGGGCCAGCCGGGACCCCTTCAACCTCTTCCTCCTGGGGGCTGTGGGGACCAGGACTTTGTTTGGGGCCGGAGCCCCTCTCCCCTGGGCGGGGGGTGCCTGCCCTGGGGAAGCCGCTCCAGCCTGCGGGCGGCGGGGCTGGGGGGGGCTGCCTTGGGGTGCCTTCGGGGCTGCGACCCCCAAATAAAAGGTGTTGGAAGGAGGCGCGGTGTCATGGTCTCCTCCTCCTCCTCCTCCTCCGGCTGCGTCCCGGGCCCCGCCCACCGAGCTGCGTGGCCCCGCCCGTGGCCCCGCGCCGCCTGTCCCTCCGCGCGCGCCGTCCCTTCCGGCCGGGCCGCCATGATGGCGGCGCAGGGGCTCTCCAAGGCCGAGTACCTGCGGCGTTACCTGAGCGGGCCGCCCGCCCCCCAGCCCGCCCAGCCCCGCCGCCGCCGCAAGAAGAAGCCGCCGGGCGGCGCCGGTAGAACCGGGTGAGTTCCGGGGGGAAAGGGGAGAACGCGGCGGCCCGACCCTTCTCGCCGCCTCTCTGCGGGCCGCGGCCTGATTGCTGCCCGCCGCCCCCACCGCCGGGATCCCCCCGAGCCCCTTATTTTCCCCCGTGGGACTCCCCAGGGTCCCCTCCGCGACCGGGATATTCCCCCCAAGCCGGAAACCCCCCGTCCCCTGTCGGTCGGGCCCGTTCCTTGTTGGCGGCCTGACGGCAGGGCCCCTCTCCCCGCTCCCAGGATGCGGATCGTGGACGACGATGTCAGCTGGAATAGCATTGCTGCTGTCCAGGAGAAGGAGGAGGAGGAGGAGGACGAAGGGGATATGCCTGTGGTGAGCGGGAAATTATGTCAAATGGGGTTTCACAAGCTAAACCCTGTCCTTGTGCAGTCTGTGGTGTCTCTCTCTGGGAAGTGCTCGCCAAAGCCTTTCTGCTGCCTCCTCTTTTCATGGAATCACGGAATGGTTTGGCTTGGAAGGGACCTTAAAGCCCCCCCAGTGCTACTCCCTGCCCTGGGCAGGGACATCTCCTACCAGACCAGGTTGCTCCAAGTCCCTCCAACCTGGTCTTGAACCCCTCCAGGGATGGGGCAGCCACAGCTTCTCTGGGCAACCTGGGCCAGGCTCTCACCACCCTCACACCAGACAAATTTTTCCCTGTATCTCAGCTCATCTTCCAGTTTGAAGCCATTATCTTACTGTTAGGTCCCTGCAGATAAAAGTAGCCTCTTCTGTACACATTTGCCTCTGCACAAATGCCAAAAGCATGTGGTGGGGCCCGTACGGTGGTTCTCATGGTTTCACAACAGCCCTTGGAGGCACGGCAGGAGGAGGAGGAGGTAACCCTGTGGTCGCTGGAGCTTGTAGCCCGGGCTGCAAACCTGGGCAGCAAAGGTTGAAGGCAAAGGCTTTGGAAGGTTCTTGTTCTTTTGAGATCTGTAGGAGGGCAGCTAAATGGTGGTCACACAGTTATACTTTATAGCATGTAGAATATATACTATAACTGTGGTTATACTTAACTATTTGTGTTAGAGGCTGGAAATACTTTCTTTTTTTTTCTTCTTTAAGATGCGTTGTTTACTCTGGTTTTATCTCCAGGTGGCAGAATTTATTGATGAGCGTCCGAATGAAGTGAAGCTCATGGAGGAATTCCGGACCAATGCGAAATGGAAACTTCTAGGAGGTGAGACTGGACCTTTCCACCCCTTTCTCCCTGAATGTTTAACTGCTCCAAACAGTAATGTTGCAACTTAAAAATAATACAAGCTAAAAAAGAAAATAATCCTTGAAATACAGAAGAGATCATGAACTGGGGAAAGCCCTAACAATGTTGAATTTCTGATTGTTTTTCCTTAGACCGGAATGAAGACTCACAAAGTTTGGATGTTTCAGTACCTGCCCAATCTGCCACAAGGTACGGGGCTGCATCTGGAGAGTCCTCTGTTGGTTAACTCTTCTTTTCTGGTATTGTCTGGCATCTTCTGCGGTTTCTCAGTGCTTTTGCTGCGAAATGGGAGAGGTGACATGCGCAGGGATCCCTTTTCCCCTGTGGAATAACCTCTGCAGACAGCCTGCTGCCTCGCTTTTTGTGTGGCAGACAAACAGCTGTGAGGAGTCGCTGTCGATCTGGAGCGTGGTGAGAATGGTGGTGTTACAGTAGGGCTGTTTTCTGAAGGCCTCTGGGGGGTGTTCCAGGGTTGCACAGCGCCCAGGCTCTCTGAGAGAGCACGATGGGCTCTTGCCTCGTGAGAAGGTGGTTGTACAAGGGCCCAAAATGGGTTTTGTAGCGTGAGTCCCTGGAGACTTTACAATTCTAGCCTTTTTTGTGATACGAGTTCCCTCAGAGGCTTTCTGGGATCTACTTTAGGGAGCGTGCAGCTCGGTGTGACACAGGTCACTACATGGAAGTGCAGAATCAAGTATGGATTTGTGTTCAGAGAGGTGTTTTCACCATTGACCCTTTCTGTGAGCTTTACAGGTCCCACTTGGGTTTTGTTTCCACTCTGGAACCAGCAAACCAAATGGAAATCTAACTCTTCCTTTTCACCTTCTCCTCCCCTCCCAGGCGACAGCGCCACGACTCCCCAGACCTGTCACCCCCGAGGAGGCAGCGCCATGACTCTCCAGATCTCTCTCCCCCAAGAAGGAAGCGCCATGACTCCCCAGACCTGTCACCCCCCAGGCGACAGCGCCACGACTCCCCAGACTTGTCACCCCCAAGAAGGAAGCGTCATGACTCCCCAGACCTGTCACCCCCCAGGCGACAGCGCCACGACTCCCCAGACCTGTCACCCCCAAGAAGGAAGCGTCACGACTCCCCAGACCTGTCACCCCCAAGAAGGAAGCGTCACGACTCCCCAGAGCTCTCTCCAAAGAGAGCCAGTTTAGCACTGGGGAAAAAGGGCAGCAAAGCCCCAGAGGAGCCCCAGTCGGGGGGAGCCCGGGGAGAGCAGTCCCAGCTCAGGCACAGCGTCTCTGACAAGTCCTCGTCACGGCAGAAGCGTCAGGTGACCCCAGATCTGTCCCCCCCACGGAAGAAGAGGTTGGATTCCGACCCCGACTCATCACCGCCTCGGAGGAAGAGGACTGGGTCTCCCAGTCTCAAAAAGCAGAGCAGAAAAAGTGAGTGCTTGAGTTTCTCTTGTTCTTTGCTGGCTGCTCACTCTGCCATCCTGGGTTTTAGGTCAGCTGGGTTAGAATTAACCTGAGAATTAGCCCGTTAGGATTTAAATCTGTCTGAAGGGAAAACAAAGCTTGAAGGCAGTCTCTAGCAGCGTGTGTTTAGAAGGAAGAGGATTCACAGACTCTTGGCACCTGCTTGGGTTTCCCCTACAGGTCATCACCTCTTAAAATCTTGGTTTTTTTCGAGGAGTTGACCTCGTGCAGCACCACGTTTAGTCCTTTGGTGGGACAAATTCTGCCCGATTCTGTGATTTTCAGTTAGTACATCTCTTTATTGCAGGTGCTTCTCCACCCACAAAGAAGCTTAGACCGGTGCCCTCGCCCCAGCGGGGCCTGAGACGCGACTCCCCGTCCCCCCGGCGGGGATCCCGGGACCCCTCTGAGACAGAGCACAGGCTGGGCCCCACGTGTGGCCGCTCCCCCACGCGTGGGCCCCTCCGGCAGAGCAGATCCCCAGACTCTGATTTATCTCCTCCACGACGGACTCTGCCGGCTGGAAGAGACCAGCACCATTCCAGGAGTCCTCCCGACCCCTTGCCTCATCGCCAGCGGGACACCAAGGGGTCTCCCAAGAAGGTAAAGGATTCGTTTTTCCGTTTAAACTGTAGATTATTGATAAGAAAACCGTGAAAGTCAAATGACTTACAAGTTGTGGAGTAGAAATTCCATAAGCTTCCTGTATGCAGCCGTGCCAGACCCTCTGTTTGCACTAAGAAGAGGCACGAGATGGGTGTGAGAGAGGAGGTCTGCCTCGGCCCCCTCTGTTTTTGGATGCCACCAGGGATGCCACCAGCGTGGCTGTGTCTGCTGACACGTCTCTCCTGGCTTCCGGCTGTCCCTCCTTACGCCTCGGGATCACCAGACAGCTCTCAGCTGGCACAAAATACAACTCTTTTGTTTGATTCTCAGGGAAACGTGATGTTGTCTGGGGTGAGAGCTGGCTTGGTGTCGGCCGACGTGCTGCGGAGGGAGCAGCAGGAGCTCAGGAGGCAGGAGAGAAACAACAAGCACTTGGAAGGTAGGGCTGCGCCTGTCGCCTCCTCGCAGGCTGTAAAACCACGGCCTGAGCAGCAGCTTTCTCTTCCCCTGCTTTCTGCTGGCTCTTGGTGCTGTATGAGGGCTGCTGGAGAGCACTCCTGGTCCTTGGGTAGGGTCACGGAGCCTCCAAAATAAAAGCTTGATAAGTGGGGATTTGAAAGCGATGCCGGTGAGATCGCGGGGAGGGTGAGAGCAAGAGCTGTGATCCTGCCTGCTGGTGGATGATAAGCTCTTTCAGAGCTTTGAACAAGTAAAAGGGAAAAAAAAACCCCATGGAGATGAGTCACGGTTAGTCACTGAATGGTCTGGAGGTGGTGAAACGTTCCAGAAGGTGTGACTGGAGGCCTCTCTCCCCGCAGAGGAGTCCCGACACTCCCAGACCGTCTTCCGAGACAAGTCGGGCCGCAGGCGGGACCTGGCGCAGGAGCGGCTGGAGCAGAGGCAGAAAGAGGAGGCCAAGTCCCAGAGGGAGGAGCAATACGCCAAGTGGGGGAAAGGGTGAGGTTCCCGGGGGTCCCTCCCTGAGCCCCGTGTTACCCCCCGGGACTCTCCCCTCCTGCTTCTCAGCCTGGTTTTGGCGCCGCTTCCGGTGCTGGCGTTGGTGGGGTCTTCCTTTGGGTTGGATCCCAGGGGAGAGTGCGTGGTCCACGTGTCTTGGAGACCCCCTCGATGCTCCCCCACCTCGGGGGCTGGCCGTGCGTTGGGAGCATGGCCCAGGAGGGGATGTTGAGGTGTGTTTGCTTTCAGGCTGGCCCAGGAGCGGCAGCAGCAGCAGAACGTGGAAGATGCCATCAAGGAGATGCAGAAGCCCCTGGCCCGTTACATTGACGACGAGGACCTGGACCGAATGCTGAGGGAGCAGGAGAGAGATGGAGACCCCATGGCTGACTTCATCAAGAAAAGGAAGGCCAAGGAGAACAAGGAGAAAGGTTTGGGTGTTGAGTCACACCAGGGAGTGCTTCAGAGCCCTGCTGCTCAACAGAGAGCCTGATCCTAAAGCATTCTCTGGAGATGGTGTGGTAGCACCATTATTGCCTTGGTCCCAGTAGCTGTTATTACTATTATTTGTTAGTTTGGAGAGCGATAACCAGTGACTTCATCAACCAATTTTAGTTCAATTAAGGGCATCTTTGGGAGTCTCCTCTGTGAGCTGTAGCTGGCTGTGAAGTTACTATTATACATGAAGTTTCTGTGTGTATTTATATCTGCCCCCCGGGTTGGTGCCAGTGTGACCATCAGCTGTGTCCCTCCTCCTGTTCCCAGAAAAACCTCGGTACCACGGACCAGCCCCTCCTCTCAACAGATTCAACATCTGGCCCGGGCATCGCTGGGACGGCGTGGACAGGTACAGGCTCACAAGAATAAGGGAAACAAAGGGGCATTTGCTTCAGAGAGCTCCCAGAGTAAAGATTCCCAGTTACCCCATGAGTGAGAGTATGGCCAGAGTAAGGGTGAACACACCAAGCTCCTTGGGTGGTGGAGGGTGATGGGTACGTGCTTTGGGCCAGAAGGGAGCGAGGCTTGTGCTGTCACCAGGGGAGATGCTGACTGTTGGTTACCGCAGCCAGAGGTGGGAACTGAGCCAGGGTGACAGCAGGGGAACACTTGCAATGTCTCTGAAAAGGTTTTTGTGGCCTCAGAACAGCTTCTGTGCCCCAGCCCAGGCTCTTCCTTTGCAGGTCCAACGGGTTCGAGCAGCAGCGCTTCGCCAGGCTGGCCAACAAGAAGGCGGTGCAGGAGCTCGCCTACAAGTGGAGCGTGGAGGACATGTAGCTGCAGAGGGGGAACCTGGAGCAGCAGAGCTTCACCCACCCCCAGAGCCACCACCAACAGCTCGCTCTGCCTGGACACAGCCCTCAACTCAGGCCTCGATGTCCCAGGGGACCATCTTCTGAGAGGCAAGGCTGAATTGGGAGCAGAACTGGCCAAAGAGGGTGTTGTGTCAGCTCCCTCCCTGCCGGGGGGAGCCCCTTTCTGGCCCCTTTCTTTGTCTTCTGACAAACCACAGAAACTGGGCGTTTAGTTGGTTTTTGCCAAACGCTTTGTCCTCCAAGGGCGGCTCACAAGCCTTGGGGTGCCCTAAATCTCAGGGGTT
>BJBW01006660.1:19002-42857 GCA_004320125.1 Scolopax mira
GAATATTAAAATCTTAATTTAATTTAAAACCCCGTCATTCAGAGTCACGGCAAACAGCGAGCAGAGTAATTATTATGCAAATTGGGCAGATAGAAAAAATGATTAATAATTGCGCAAATTAAAAAATTATTGTAAACATCCTGGGAGCAGTGATAAGTGCGGGTGGAGCGCGGGAGAGGGGGGGCTGCTGCTCCCCCCCCCTGCAGCCTGCTTCCTTTGTCTCATTAGTGGGACTTTAATTAGCAGACGAGGCTCTGGGGGGGGGGTGAGGCCAGGGAGGGGGGGCTGGTGCCTGGGTTCAGACGATGCCCCCCCGGGTGCTGCCAGCCCCCAGCTTCAACTTGGGGCCCAGCTCCTGGCTTCAGGCTCCGTTATTGGGTGGAAATAGATGGGTTTTGGAGACGCCTTCATCTTTTTTGGGGGGACTGTGGGGTTGGGGACACCACGAGCTCCTGCCACTGTCCCTCTGTGCCCCCCCCTCCACGGGCAGGACCTGGCATCACCCCCAACCACCTGCTCACTAATGACCAGCAGAACTCACTCCCTCGAACAGTTAATGAGCTTATTTGTCTGGCGTTTGGCTGCTAATTGCACAAATTATTGCCCCCCCCCTCCCCCCCCCCCCATTTGACTGTTTTATACTTTTGACAGCGAGCACGATAATAATAATAATAATAATAATAATAGGCTTACACTGGCTAATAGGCTTACGTGGTGCATTATTCATGTCAAGGACAAGCAATTAAGCCTGGCCTCACCCATAATAATTAGATTTCTGTTGATGAGCTCCTGGGTAATGTGTTTAGTTAAGATTAAGAACTTAATTCCTGGTGTGTGACACCCCCTGCCCCCGGGACCCCTGCCCGTGGGTGGGGGGGTGCCTGTGGCGCAGGGCTGGCCGGAGGGGCCACCATTGGAAGTGGGTGGCAAAGGGCCACCAGATGTGGCCAGTGTCTCTCCTGTTCCCGTGTCCATCGTGGTGAGCCCTGGTACCTGGTTTTGGGCCGGTTTGGGGCTTTTTAAGGGGCGCAGCAGAGTGGGTTCTGGCTGCTGCCTCCCCGCTGACGTCCCCTCTTAGTTTTTTAATTAAAAAGAGCTCGGGATTTTTCAGTTTAATTTTCCTCTGACTGGCAACAGCTCCGGGTCGCAGGTGCTCGGGGGAGCCCGGTGGCTGCAGAACCCCCCGAGGGGGGAGCCCCCCGGGGTGGTTTGGGGGGAGAAAAGCTTCCCCCGGCAGCGGGAGCAGGAAGGAGCGTTCCCAGGACTGCCAGGTTAGTGATTGTATATGCATATCTCCACTTTCCCTAATTATTCCATAATTAGGGACACGCAGAGAGAAAAATTGCTAATAATATTTACTCTAGACTCTTCCTTTCTTTTTTTTTTTTTTTTTTTTGTTTTTAAATAACCCCTCTCTCTTGCTCGTTCACCGAGTCTTGGTGGAAATAACTTTGCAGATCCCAGTTAATGAATATTTGTAAATGCAAGAACATTCGGTGCCGGAATATCCAGAGGGCATCCTCTCTCTGCCTTCTCTTTCTTTTTCTTTTTTTTTTGTTCTACCAGATCTTTAATATTTATGGTTCTGTGAATAAAGAGCCCCCCGCGCACCCCCAGGAGCTCGGGGACCGGGGATATTTATGGCGCTTCCTCTTTTCAATTACAAAGACACCTCACGTAATTAAGTGCTAATAACCCTGTTAATCTGAAATTGATACTCTTTTCTCCTGGCCATCTCTTAATAGAATTAAAAACAGATTAATAACCGAGGGGAGGAGACGTGGCCCGCAATGAGGGGAGCGGGACCTGCGCTGTGCCCCCCGGGGGGGCCCGGGTCGGGGGCTCGGGCAGGGGGCTCCTCTCCCTCCCTGCTCCTCGCACACGCTTAAATTTTTAAGACAAACTGCCGTGTAACACCATCTCCTAATGAAACTGTTTTATGTTAATTAATTATGCATCAAGGCTCATTTTCATGCGCGGGCCGGCCCCGCTCCCCCTCCGCCGAGCCTTTGATCTGTCAGAGGCTAAACGGGAGATAAATAATCAAATTAAAAAGCGGCCTGGATGGAAATAAACAGGTTTTTAGAGGCGTTGTCTGGCGGCCGGAGCGAGGCACCGAGTCGCCGGGCTCGGGAGGCTTCCCCGTGCCTCAGTTTCCCTCTGCTGCCCCCTTGTCACCCCCCCCCCCGGGGACAGCGCCATGTCCCTGGGCACGGAGAGGGGTCTGGGGGCAGCTCAGCGCCCCCCCCCCTCCCTGCTGCTCCTCCTCTGCGGGGGAAGGCGGCCGTGGAGGAATTTCTCTGCACAACAGTGGTGAAAATTCACAAGTTTGCAGCACTTTTTTTTCTCCCCGGTGCCGAGACACCCCCGGGGGCTCCGGGCCGCAGCCCCTCCGCGCCCAGCCTCGGTGGGGTGTCGGTGCTGGACGCGTTTTGGGGATGATTTGCCACAATCTCTCCTGGTTTGTCACACCTAACCGGGGACAGATGCGCATCCATATTCATTTTGGAGGAATTTCAGAAGTTCTCTCCCTGTCAGCCGAGCCGGCCGCCCCCACAGCCCGCCAGCCTGGGCTCCTGCTCAAGCTGAGACGGTGAGGATGGTGAGGATGGTGAGGAGGACTCGTCCTTCAGAGTCCCCCTGTTCCCCTCCGCGACAGGGCTGGGGCTTTGTGGCCTCCTGGGCCCCTGTGTGAGGGTCTGAGGGAGCCAGGGTGACCTTCCAGCGTCACCCGCGGGGAGCCAGAGCCCCTCCAGCTCCGGCCAGGATCCCCCTTACCCCTTCCCTGCTTTCTGGGAGCTTCAGGACCCCCACCTTGGCTCCTGGGCTGTAATCCCAGGGTGCCACAAAGCCTACGGCCACCTCCCTGGTGGCCTCAGTGCTGAGAGGGGTGGTGGCACCAAGGGAAGCTGGTGGCAGGACCCTCTCCCTGCTTTCCCCTGCTGTGTTGCTCTAACGGGGGGTGGGCACAGGGGCTCCCAGGTCCCCCCTTTCTGCTGGGGATGATGTCCAGCCTCCTGGAGAGGTCACAGCCCGTGCCAAAGCCAGCTGGCCCCTGGGCAACCTGGCTTTCTGTGCCAGGGTCCCAGCCCCGCTGCCGGGAGGCGAGGGCGAGCGATCCAAGGGCCACGCAGCGATGTCGTCCCCTCCGGTGTCGCCCCGGGCCCTGCCTTTCGGCTTCTGACGCTTCGCTCCGGCGGTGTCGGTTCTCATTAATCCCCGCATCAAAGCCGGGGCTGCCCGGCGTCCCGGGGAGAGCGGCGGGTTCCGCAGCGGCGCAGGCGGGGGAGGCGGAGGGACGAGCTGTGCGGGGGGAGGCGGAGGGACGAGCTGTGCGGGGGCAGAGCATCTGTGGCATCGCCATCGTGCTCCGAGAAGGATGGATGGATGGAGGGGGGTGGCCCCTCAGCTCTTACAAAGCCCCCGGGTGCGGGAGGAGATGGTTCCCGCGCAGGGGAACACCCTCTCGCAGCGACCCCAGATTTTGCAAGAAAGGGCAAAATGCTTCCTTTGGCCCAGCACGGTCCCCTCTGCGGGGCTGTCACCGCAAGACTGGGCTTCCCCGCTCTGCCCTGGGGCCGGCGCCGCTTCGACGTGGCGCAGGGAAGGTTTATGGGGTTTGTCGGGCTCATTCCTCGCCGCGGGGGGGGCTGAATTATTTAATGCTGAATATCAAACAGAGGTGTTTCCCCTTCGCCGGGCTGCTGAGGGTGCGCTTTAGGCCTGGAAGGGTGGGCTGCTCTCGGAGCCGGGTGGAGGGGGAACCCGTCGTACCGGAGAACTGCCCGCTCGCTGCCAGATTTAGGGGAAAAACCTCGATTCCCACGGCGGTGGCCCGTAATTGGGTGACGGGGAACGTATGTTGGCGGGGTGCGGGTCGCACGTGGCGACGATCCCATGGCAGGAGAATAAACACAAAGGGCTGGTTTGTGTATCGGGGTTTATCTTTTCCATTAATGGCTTTCTAAATTGGTGGCAGTGGAGCAAAAAAACCCAATTTGAACTCGGAGCATGCATGATTACTATTGTAATAACCTTGGCTAATAAGAATATGATGTGGTGTTAGGCTGGGAAAGAAAACACATTTCTCATTAGCTTTTTGATTAATTACTCCACATAATTTCCTAGGGGGACATGCTTGGGACTGATTGCCTTTGCTTTTGACGCGTGGAAGTGGTTTACCTTAACTTAATAATTTTCTTGGTGACATTTTAACGGCAGTCCTCAATTAATCTCCAGCCACTGCCTGGCCCGGACGGGGGGCGGGTCCTCGCCCTCCCCTCGCCCTTCTGGGGGCTTCCGCACACCCCCTTCGCCCGGGGCAAAGGCGGCTCCGCGGGCAGGGCTGGAGCATCGCCCGGTACCGGAGCCCCTGGTCCTCCCCTCCCTTCCCCTGCCCTTCCCCAGCGATGCTCGGCCCCCAAATGCGTGTTTTACGGAGCCTGGGAGCCCGGGAGCCACTTCCTCGCCTGGCGAGCGCTGCCAGGGCTCCAGCTGTTCGGAGGCATATGTTTACATGGCTTGGAAGCGACCAATTTCCTTCCTTGTGTTAGAATATAAATATTTTAGGGGAGCTAAAATATTCAAAGATCGTTTGATGTTGCCACATGGAGCGGTATCAAACGAGGGCGGGAAAGAGGGAAGGGGGGGGGGGTGGTGGAAAAGAGAGGGGAGCAAGCGGAGATTCATTTGTTTCCCTCGCCGAAAATTGAATTACGCCGCATATTTCTGCATCATAAAATTACCCAGAACATCGATGTCTGCTTATTGTTCCAGGAGCAGGTGCTTGGCTCAGCACAGCCACCACCCAGGGCTGCACGCGTGGGGATGCTCCCGGTCCCCGTCCCTGTCCCCGTGGCACATCCCGCTCCCGGGAAGGGCCTCCTGCATCCCAGGTCCATCCATGTGCTGATGGATGCGCGAACAGCCGAGCCCCCGCTCTCAGACCAGCACCAAAGCGTCGGGGGGTCCGTCCACGTTTCCCTGAAATAAAACGTCAGCTCCGTCCCACGTCAGCGTTTCTGGGGGTCCCTCTGGGCGCTGCTCACCTGCCGCTGGGAGCCTTTTCCCCTGGACCTTCTCTGCCTCCGCTCTCGCCGTGGTGCTGCCCAGGACCTTCATCCCCTGGTGGCAAATACGACACGACAGCTCCGTGTCACGATTTGCTCCGGAGGCCGTGGTCAGCCTGGCGGGGGAGGAGGATAGTTGGGGTTACACCCCAAATCCTGCTCCTTCCCACGCTCCGTGGCCGCCTCCTCCCGTGCAAGCGCAACCGGGTCAACCCAGGGGACGGGGAGTAGCCCGAAAGGGGCTACCGAAGGAGAGCAGTTGGCAAAAGCAGAACCGGCGTGGGCTCGGGGGGGGGACGGGGGGGGGGCACGGCCGGGAGGATAAACACCGGTGATATTTATGTTTCCATCCAAACGCATGGATCAAAGCCGACACCTTAATCTACTCAACAACATCTCAAGGATTAAAAAGTTGCCGGCAAATCACAGCCCCGAATCGGTAATATATTTTTTGCTTTGTCACTTGACGAATGGCTTTACAAACTCCCTCTGTGGCTTCCTGCGCCCCCCCGGCCGGGGCTGTGTCCCGGCGGCTGTCCCCGGCACACCGCGGCACTCGTGGGGCTGCAGTAGCCACACGTCCTGGCTGAGGGGCCGTGGGGCAACCGGGGACCTCCGACGGCAAAGGGGCACCGAGGGGACGGGTGACGGCCCTTCACCCCGCGCCAGGGACGCGGCCTTCGCTTTCCCCCCGCCCCCCTCGGCAATGACTTTTATTTACCGGCCTGTTTCTCTTTCTAACAAAGTAATCGCTAATTAATGGGCGAGGAGCTTTGTTTCTAATCCCCGGCCCACGGGAGGGGAAGGTGGCCGGTTGGGTGGGCGCGGGAGGAGGTGCCCGCCGTGGGGAGCTGGAGCCCGTGTCTGCCGGAGCAGATGCCGGCAGGAACCATGTGTTTTGGGGCAAAGAGTGGGTGAACACGGCGGGTCCCTGCTCAAGCCTCACCAGCCCGAACGCTGCCCAAACACCGCTCTGCCGGCCCCGAGCCCCCCATCCTTCCCGGGGCGAAGGGGGTGCCCACCCTGTGCCGGCTGCGAATGGGGGGGTCCCTGCCAGGCCCGGCTCTGAGCGGGGGACGCGGCGCTCGACGCCAAGGGCTCCTTCCGCGTTGGCTTCTTTTTCTTGTGCTTCTTTCTCTCTTTTCCCTGTCTCTTTTCTGGCCAGTGCCAGGCGAGTTGATGAATTATCCCAATATATATTCTGTCTGGAAAGAAAACACATATCATATATATCTTTGACAAGTTATTATTCTTCCTTATCAGAATATGTGTGCATCCAGCCACGCCATAACTCACCCTTCGCCTCGCTCCTGTAACCAGTTAGGAGGAGCTCGGTGGTGGCTTCTCGCCACTCCTGCGTCCCGCCACAGCCCCGGCTGGGGTGATGGGGTGATGGGGTGACCCCCCTACCCTTGGCCGGGGTGGGATGGGGATGGGGGGCCGGGCAGCTGGGATGGCGGGGGGCTGGGAGGAGGCGAGAACCTCACGTCGAGCTCTAATTCGGCGCCTGCCTCACCTCCAGCTGATGGCTGCAAATTAAATTTCACGCCAATGAGCTGGAGGAGGCGGCGTGGGGAGGGGGCGGGTGGCGGAGGGGGAGGCAATCTGCAGCCGGCAGTTGCCAGCCCAGCCTCACACGCTGCATATGTTGCCTGGCCCTGGCTACCTGCTCCCCGGCCACTCCGAGCCAGCCCCCGTCCCTGTGGTGGTCCTCAGCTCCTCTGCAGCCGGGTATGGGGGGGTTTGGGGTGCCCCTCTGCCCCCTCCTGCCCCAGGCCGGGGGGAGGCGCTGCGGGTGGGATGGAAATCAGTGCACAGAGGAGCGAGCAAACACTTCTCTGCTTTTTTTTCCCTCCTGGTAAGGACAGCCCCGGACTCGGAAATGAATCCCAGCGGGGGATCGGCGCTGCCCGAGCTTCAGGAGCCGGGAGAGACGAGCGCTGCCGCACGGAGCCGCCCCCGGGGGTGCTGGGGGCGCAGGGGGGGCTCCCCCAAGGGCGCTGGGTCCCCGCGGCGCCCTGGCCGTGCCGGGGTGTGCACACGCAGGCCGCACACGCGTGTGTGCGGGGCTGCCAGCAGCGGGAGCGCTCCCCGGCTCCGCCGAAGTGCCTTTAATGTTTGACTTATTAAGATAATGGCTGTTCCATCTCCACCGGTTTGAAACACGATCTAATAGGAATCTTCTAACAAAAGTTGCTAAGCAGCCGGGACATGATTTACTAATAGACTCTGAATGTGCTGTAACCGAGATGGAAATTAATTTAGTGATGAGGAGATTAACGTATGGAGCGGAGCGTATCGCTGCCTTTAAAGGCCAGGAGGAACTTTTGGGATGAGGGGCTGAGGAACTCGGGGGCCGCCCTCCCGGGGGGTGTTGAAGGTGTTCAGTCTCGACGCCCCGTCCCGACATCGGGGCGAGGCGGCAGGAGGGGGAGCGCTCCCTAATTTTCTATTAAACCCCGAGCCCTCCCCTGTGCATTCGTTATCGCTGTGTTGTTTTTGCAGGCACCTGAGCCTGGTATTTGGGGAGAAAAATCCTGATCCGCCCCTCCCCGCCTCCAACCTGCCGGAATCCAGGCCGGAGGCAGCGCTGGGACTCCGGACTGGGAGGGCGTCCTTTATTTTTGTTGTTTCTCTCCAGCAGCAGCTGTGCATCCATATTTATCGAGGGGAAGAGCAGCAGCCCCGGCGGGAATCCCGGGAAAGCGGAACATCTTGTAGTTGCCCGGGCAGGTCGGCGGGTGCGGGCTGAGCGGGGGCGCTGCGCCGAGTCCCCCGCACTGGGGCAGCGGGGGGGGGGGCCGAGAGGAGAGAGCGGGTGTTAAACACGCTCTGAGCGTCGCGGGGAGAAGAGGAGCTGAGGGACAATTGTCTCTCCTGCCAAGGAGCCAGGCAGGGAGCTGGCTCCCTGGGTGGGGAGAGCTGCGGTCCCCACCTCTGCCCTCTCCCCTCGCCGAGGGGCAGCAGAGCAGGGGACAGGGAGCGATGTGCACCCCAAAGCCTCCCTGGGAAGGCACGGGGGGGCACAGGGCCTCCTGCTGTCGAGGTACGCAGCAGCAGCGCTTGCCACTGCCACGGAAACCGGCGTGGGGATGGAGGGCAGGATTGCCCTGTGCCCTGACGTGAGACCCACCGCCGGTGTGGCCTCCCTCCCTTTCTGGTGGGACCAAAAGCCAGGGTGGGAGATGGGGAGCCAAGAGAACGAGCCAAAGAGAGCCATGTTCAAACCCCAGCAGCGGGGAGGAGCCGGTGAGGCGAGGAGGGGGATCCAAACGGCTGCTTCCCAACAGCAGGGCTGTTTGCCAGCTGGGGATGATGCTCACGGGTACCACTCTGTCCCAGTGCGGGGGGTCCCAAGCACTGGGGAGCGTCTGGGCACGGCGTGAGGGCACCAGGACCCCCGGGGAAGGGGACCCGAGACACGTTGGAGCTGCTGGCTCCTCTCCACCTTCAGCTGGAGAGGGAGGTGGCGTTTCCAGGCAGCAAAATGTGATCTCCTGAAGATGCTGATAAGATTCCTGACGGAGGGCAGGGGGGGCGAGATGAAGAGGAGCATGTTTTTCTTCTCCCTTCTGGTTTTTTTTTTTTTTTTTCCCTCCTCTAGCTATCTCCGGAGCAGCCTTGCAAGAAGAAAAGCTTGTGGGCATCTCTGCTTCGCTGCTGCCTTCCCGGGGGGGCCATCGATATGCAGGACCTGTTACCCGGGAGATGGCCCTCCCTGTGCCACCAAGGAGGAGCCCTGTCTGCTCCTCGACAGAGAGGGGACGGTCCTCGAGTGGAGCAGGCGGCAGCAAGGCTCCGGCAGGATGCTCTGCCCTGGAGGACGATGAGGATGAGGATAAGGAGGAGGATGAGGGTGGATTCCTCTTTGGCTCAATGCCCGGGGTGCAGCCGGGCTCCAGAAGCCGCTCCCAAACCCGGGGTGTGATTTTTTTCTCCCAAGCAGGAAATCCCCCATCCTGCCCTCGAGGGGCGGGGGGGACAGGGGGTAACCGCCGTGCACCCCCGCTCCACGCCTGCTCCTGGCGCCGGGATGAAGGCTAATATTTGGAGAAGTCGCGCGGCGTTGCAGCCGGAGCCAGCAGCCTTTGGGAGGCTGGGATTAATTCGAAGGAATTTGCCGGTGGAGTTTGCGGCAGATAAAACAGTTTGCTTATTTCACACTTGTACGGCCACCTGCTACGAACTGTTTGTTCAGTTTCAAATTCTTTAATTAAAATCAACATAAAGCAGATTGAAAACATCCCAAGAAGGGGATGCTTGGTTTGCTGGAGGATATTGCAGCAGACGAGCCGAAGAGCCCAAAAAGCCGCTTTCCCGTCGGGAAGGGCCGGCGGGCGGGCGCTCGGTGCTGCCGGTCGCCATGTGCCCTGGCCACCAGCCCGGCGCCGAGGGCCGGGAGCCCCGGGGCACCTCTCGGTGGCCAAGGTGGGGTTTCTCTGCGCCGTGGGGTTTTTCTCTGGACGTCCTTCCCGGCGCAGCGGCTCAGCCCTTTGCGGCGCTGATTAGAGGCCTCCTCCAACAAACATCAAAGCTTCAATTAACAGGGGCCGCTCGCAACCCTCTTGCAGAGCCCAGATAAGAATAGAAATTTCCCTTGGAAAATGGATTTGTGTTTAGCTGCGTGTGCCGGGCAGTAAATGACCTGCTCTGTGCGGTGGCGGAGAGGGGCCGGGGACAATTAGGGTGCTCATTGGGAACCGGTTATCAGGAGGAAACAGGCGCGCTGCTATTTAGCTGTCTAATATCCCAGTGGGAGGGGAAGCAGAATTAAAAGCCGTCTCCTTTCAGAGCCATTTCAATCTGAAGGAGGATTCTTCCTCCATGAGGCGGCTTTGTCATTTGAAGGGGCTTCTTCTTCCTCCTTCCCGCTCCCTTATTCGCGACCGAGGAGGGAGAGGGGAAGGAGGGCTGGTGGGGGGACAGCCGGGTCCCCGCACTGTCACACAGCCCCCCCCACCCCACCCCGAGGACGCAGGGATGCTTAGAGAAAGCCGACCCGTGTCGTTGAGACGGTGCCGGCGTCTCCCACCCTGGTGTGGGTGAAACAAGAACGGCCTCACGGTGCAGAAAGTTAATCTGTGGAGCCAGACGAGCATTTTAATGACTGGAAAGGTTAACAAAAAGCAACCCACCCCTCTCAGGCTACAGGCGGGCTCCTGCCCGCTCGCACTCCTGCGAGCCTGGGAGACCCAGAGTTCCATGACTGTATTGATTCAATTACTCCCTACCATGTAATACCCTGCATTTGTGTGATAGCAACAAACAGAGTTGAAAGACATACAAAAATAAATGATCTGAAAGTTAATATGGCTGAATGAGCAGCTCTGAATGAGAGGAGAGCGCGCTTTGGCTTTGCATTGTAAAATCAATAGCGCGCAGAACAATGTCCTAACTTCCTCCGGGGACCCGGAGAGGGCCCGCCTGAATCGATCACTATGCAAATTAATTGAATTCACGGAGCCCGCGTCGCTGGGTAATTGATGGCTTCTTATAATTACCTCCCGGCTACGGGCTTTTAGGGGATTTCATTGATTCCCGCTCGGAGGGGGGTTCTCGGAAGCACCACCCCGGTGTGGGAGGTGATGGTGGTGGCACCCTGGGGACCCTGGGGCGTCGCGGCCACCCCTGGCATCGTCCCAGCCTCGCCACAGGCAGGGCGAGGTGGCCGGGGGCTCAGCCCTGCCCAGCCCAGGTGGCCCAATGGGGAAAGCAGCGTCCCCCATCCCTGGGGACAAGGGGGAGGCCGGGGTGACGGTGGCGGGTGGCTGTGCCCTGGGTGCAGGTGGCAGGGCCACCAAACCCCGTAAGAGAACAGGTTTCATCAAACGGGATAATAGGCTTACATGGCGCATTATTTAAGAAAAAGGGACAGGCAATTGAGCTCTGCAGACTAATTAGATTAAGTTGATGAGCTCATCAGTAATGTGTGTAATTAAGATCAAGAGCTAATTGCGGGCTGTTTGATGCCCGACGTTAACCGAGCTGTCCCTCGCAGAGCGTGGCGTGGTCGGGCTGGGGGAAGAAGAGGCTCCAGAGCCGAGGAGGGGACCCGTGGCTGTCCCCAAACCCGCTCCTGGACGTCGGGTGGGAGGTGAGACCACACGTGGAGCTGGTGCCCACCCCACGGGTGGGTTTCCCTCCCTGCTGCTTGGGGAGGCAGAGGTGGTGCTGCCTGGCTGCATGTTTGATGCCCGACGGCTTTGGGGCTTAAACCTTGCTTTTTAGATCTCTCTCCCCCAAGCGGGTTCAGAGGAAGACGGACTTCTCCCACAAGCCACGGATGTGTCTCCCCAGGTGTCTGCTGCTTTGTAGCCCCCTCCATCCCGGGGGTCGCTCTGGTGGTGGCAGGGGCGACACGGGCACCATCCCCCGGGCGTCCCGGGAACTCTCCCGGGAAAGGCTGAGTTCGTGGCCAGAACCCGCAGGTTTGTGCAAGAGGGAAAGAAGAAGGGGCGGGAGGGAAGCGAGGCCCCGGTTGTGCGGGACGTGAGGGCGCTGCTCGCCCCGGGGAACCGGCGGGTGGGATTTATCAAACCAGACGTGGCGCTTCCCGGGGCAGACGATCCTGGCGCCGCTGCAGGATCCTTGCTCTCTCTCGTATTTTACAGCTGATCTCCTCCCTTTTCTCCTGCATCAACGTCTCCCCCCCCGACTCGCTCCCTTTCTCCTGCCGCATCACTTCTTTCTTCTTCCGCTCTCCCCTCTGCCCATCCCTCCCGCCCCCTCCCCGCCGATCGGGCTCCCCGCAGCACCGCTTCCTGCCCCCCCGGCCCCTCGGGGGGCTGCCTCCCCTCTGGCTGGCCCTGGGAAGGGGCTGGCAGCCCCCCCCCCCCTGCGGTGCTGCCCGTCCCCGATGCTCCAGGCCCTGCGCTCCCTCCTCATCCCCGTCTCCAAGGTTACGGGAGCTGCTTCCCCCTCCTCTCCCGAGATTTCCCGGCGCTGAACGCTGCCCTTTGGGTTTTGTTCTTCATCGCCCTCCCCGCTTCTCCCGCTCCTTCCCGGCAGAGGCCACGTCCTCCCTTCGGAGAGCATCTGCCTGAGGGGATGACGGGGCTCTGCATCGGCCTCTCCCCCCACAAAGCCCCCCCCCAACTCAGGGCTGAGCAGCCAGGACCACCCTGGGGTGGGGTGTTTTCGGGGAGACCCCGGGCTGCTCCCCCCGAGGTGGTGTGGGTTCCTTGGGGGGGGGGGGGGGGGGGGAAGCGGGGGTCTCCCAAAGGGCTGCCTTTGGGGAAGCGAGATGAGGAGCTGCTGACCCTGGTGAGAAATCGGGGGCCGCAGGAGACCACGCGTGAACGTGCCGTGTTTATTGCCCCCTGGCAATCCCCGGGGCTGGGCTAGCGGCTGGGGGGGGGGAACTGAAGGGAGACCCCCGTGCCCAGAGCCCTCCCCTGAGCCCCGCTGTGTCTCTCTGCCCGCCCCCCCGTGCCAGAGAGGGGCTCCGGGACCTGACAGACCTCCCCGCTGCTTACCCCTTCGTGGCGAGGATTTGGGGACCTTACGGGGACAGTGAACACTCTGATCCCTTCCCTGGGGCCTCTCAGTCCTTCCAGCCTGACAAGTGACCGGGGAGGGGGGGAAAGACACAAACCAACAGCGAAAACCCTTCCCAGATGTGTGAGAAGCCTGAAATAACTTTGCCTTCTCTCTCTCTCTGTAACAGCTGGTTATAGGTCACACACTGACTTTTTTTTTTTTTTGGTGTTTTCTTTTTCTCGCCTTTCTTTTTGATGAAGAAAAAATTTATTTTTCTCCGGTTTATTTTGCTAATTGAGAGCTGCGCTGCGGTTTTCCCCTTTCCCCCCCCTGCCGGGCGGGAGCAGCACCGGCCACCCAGCCCCTCTCCGGTGCCGGGGTGCCAGCAGCCCCCCGCAGCCCCCCCCGTGGTGCAGGGGTCCCGTGGGGGACACGGGGGAGCTCCGGGGGTGGGGGGCAGCGCTGAGGGGCAGGATCAACGCAGGAGCAGCAGAGCCTGGAGGGGCAGGTGAGGGACGGGGGGGCCCGTCGGGGCAAGGGGGGGGGCTGCCGCGGGTCCCCACGGCGGCGTGGACGGGAGATGGCAGTGCTGCACCGGCACAGGGCCCCGCCGCCCCAGCCGCTCGCCAGCCGCCGTGGCCACCTCGCAGGGCGCCGCCGTTACCGAGCCCTGGGCTAATCGCTGCCCCGCCTGGCACCCCCCCCTGTCCCGGGCCGGGAGCGGGGTGCGGGGGCAGCCCCAGGAGGGTGGGGGGCTCCAGCCCCCCTCTCCCTGCAGGGAGGGCGCTGGAAGGGGCCGGGGGAGCCCTGGGCAGGTGGGCGGTGGGGCTCGGTGCCCTGTCGCTCCCCGGGGAGCTGCGGGAGCCAGAGGCGTCCCTGCAAAGTCCTTGTGTTCCTTTTGGAAATACAGGCTCAATAAAACGGCTCAGTTTTATACGAGGCCAGCAGCCGGTGCGGCAGGTCGCTGCGGTGCCAAGGAAGGTCCGAGTGCCTTTGGGGGTCGCAGCATCCAGCCCCAAAACCCCCCACTTGGGAAGAGCCCGGCCCCAGCCCCACTCCCAGGGGTGACACTGGCTCTGTCCCCCCGGTGCCGCTGGCTCAGGAGAAGGGCAGAAGGTCCTCAGGGAGCACGTTCACCAAGGAAAGGGCGTCAAACAGCAGAGATTTCTCTCTCGAGGCTTTTCCTTTTTCCTTTTTTTTTTTTTCTTAAAAAGCTCTTCTGAAGGGGGGAGCTTGGAGTAGAGGAGAGTTTAGACAGATCTGATTCCTCTATCTCAGACAAACACACTCGCCTTTCCCCGACTGCAAATCAACAGGACATGTTGCAGGGAAAGATCATCTCGAAAGAAATGGATTTTCCCCCTACTGCTTTGCCATTTTTGCTTGTATTTCTGAAAGCCGGAGTGACGGGTTGTGAACTTTAAGGAGCGATTTCTATTCTTCTCTCCCGTCTTGACATGTGGGCAGAGGGACTACGAGCTGCAGTAACAAGACAGGACTGAAACACCTTGGGGGAGGGCGCTGGGGTCGAGGCAGCATCCTTCTGCCTCCGAAAACATCTTTTCCTCGGAAAGCGGCTGCTTCTCCTCTGAGGCTGCGGCAGGAAAGTTTGTTCGGGGCGAGAGGCGGCCGCCGGGAAAGGGCAGGTTTGGGGGGGCTGCTGGCCCCCATCGCCCTCCCCGGGTGCTGGGCTGGGAGGCAGTGCAGCTGCAGAGCAGGTCTCGTCTGCTAATTGCAGAGAGCGATAAACACAAAGCAATCCCAGTAATATAACGGCGGCGTTTAATTAATACCAAATGACTCTGGAGCTCGTATGGATTTCTACATTAGATCCACATTAACCGGGGATAGGCTGATCACCAGGAACATTAAGGCAGCAAATGCTTAAGGATTAGCGTGGGCGGGTGGCTCTGCGCCCCCCACCCGCCCTCCCTGTCACCAGGGATGGGGACAGCCCCGTAGGCACGTCAGGACAGCACCCACCGTGTCCTGCCCGGCCTGGGCGATGTCTGGGTGGGTTTTAAGCTCTTTGCCCCATCGGCTGTCCCAGGGTGGCTCATGGGGCTTTTCCAGCAGGTCCTCCCGGAAAACCACTCGGAGTGGCCGGGATGCCGAGCAGAAAGCTGGAGAAACAGGGAGGAAGTTTCCGAGCTCCCCCCCAAACTCCACCCGAACAGCCTTTCGAGTTCTGCATTAAACACTCGTTATACCTTTGGTGTGACAAATGATGGAAAAGGGTAATTTGAAAGCCGAGCTCCCCATCGCACCCTTCCCTATTGTTTATTTGCCAGCTCCAAACGGGTTGGCTGCCAAGGCAAGTAATCAGAAGGTAATAGCCTGATACCGGATGAATCCCCGGAGCTGCCAGCAAGCTGGAAAACTACAATCTCGGCGCCGCCTGCAGTATTCATGCGCCGCAAATAATTGTGTAAAACAGGCTAGCTGGGATCCAGCGCGGGCTGCCGGTTTGCGGTGTGAGGCTCGCGCTCGGCGCGGTCTGATGTGGTTATTAGTAACTTGCTCGGGGGCAAGCGAGCCAAAAGCGTCTCGGGGAGGGATGTTGCGACTCATTTGCCCATGTGGATGAGACAGCGTCTTCCCAAAGCCAAGTGCGTCTCTTTATCGCCGTCCCCTCCCTCCGCACTTCCCCCTCTCGCCGCGAGCCCGGCGAGGCACTGATTTTATTGAGTGTGGCAAGTGGCAGTTCATTAAAAAGTGGGAGCAGATGGGGAAGGGATTGTAGAAGAAGATTAATGATGCGCAGCGACAACTAAATCGGCCCAGGTTTTTGGAGTAAACACAATCACGCCGGCTTCCTGGGAGCGGGTAATCCTCCTCTGTCAGCTCCGGTCTCGTTAGCCGGCCGGCGGGGCCGGGGATGGCTAACGAGAAGGGATGCCGGGGTTGCCGCCTTCCCGACGTCTGCGGGACGGGGATGCTCTTGGCGGGGAGGACGCTGGGAGGGATGGGAGCGGGTACCACCCTCGGGGGTGGCGGGGTGACACCCGGGGAGCAGAGCGGTGGTTTCTCCAGGACTTGCCCCATCTCCTCGCCAGGGCAGGGTTTCTCCAGCCCTTCCAGCTTCCCTCGCCCCCCCCCGGCGAGCTGAGCCGAGCTTCACGCAGTACCGGTAGCCAGCTGGCCGCGGCGCGGGCGATGGATGCCCAGGGCGAGAGGGAGCCCGGCTGCTGTCGTGAGCTCCCGGGCGCTGCCCCGTTCCCACGGGATGCTCCCTCGGGAAAAGAGAGGGGGCGGGAGGAGCGGGGCTGCTCGTTACCGCTCTTCCCCGGCCCTGACAAAGCCCCCCTTTCCCTCCGTTTTTCCGGCAGCGCTGACCCCTCCGCCGGGCACCGGGAGGGAGCGGGGCGGCCCGAGCGTCTCCGCCGCCGGATTTCAATACAGGGCACATTCGTCTTCCAGCAGGGCGGCTGCTTCCCGCCAGCCTCCCCTCAGGAGGACAAGCCTTTCATTATCGATGTGACTGTCATTTTGCCACAATTTACAGAAAAGTGCCCCACACCTTGTTTAAGCGCCAGCGGGGAGGGGAGCGGGATGGGGCTCGGCTGCCCAGCGGCGGGGGAGCCCCCCTGGGGCTGCCACCCCACTGATCCCTGGGGGAGGCCGCCCCCTCGGGGGGCTCCAGAGCCGGGTGGGATGATGGGGACCCTGCGGATCCATCCAGGCCGCCGGGACGCGATGGCTCAGCCGAGGTCGTCACTGCTGCTGTCCCCTCCTTGCCCACCCGACACAGGGGGATGCTACCGGGGAGGGCACTGCCCGGCCGAGCCACCACCGAGGGCATAAATAATTTAATAAAGGGATGTTTGAAATTATGTCATTCTAAATAATATAATAAACCCTAATTTACTCACATTTATCTCCCGGAGTTTTTTCCTGAAAGCAGTAATCTTGCATCTTCTGCAGTGATGGATTAGCAGGAAGGAAACTCCGCTGGGGAATAAAAACCCACATCGTGTAGTTTTTGACATGTTATTATTCAGTTTTATCTCGGGTTGCTCATTCCTGGGCCATTACTCATGTTCACAGGGATTTTTCTACATTCCTCCCCCCCCCCCCTTTATTTTTTTTTCGTGACCAGAAGCTAAGATGCTAACAAACCATCCCGCCTGCCCCTCTGCCGTCGGGCGGGGTGTCGGGCACAGGGACCGGTGTGGCATGTCCTCAGGGGTCTCCCATTGGCACCCCATGCACCGGGGCACTCGGCAGGGAGCGGGGAGGGTGCCACCCTGCTGGGTACCACTCTCCCTGGCAGCGGGAGGGAGGGAGGGACACAGCTTAATGAGGCCACGAGGTTCTAACAGATCCAGTCGATGGAAGGGATTACAATGGTGAGCTCTTATTTTCAAGGTGCTTAATAAAATAAATTCAAATCAAATAAAATAATATAAAATTGGAGCCATTGCCCAGGGTGAGCGGGTGGCTTTGGCGATGCTTTGGGCAGCAGCGGGCACACCATCAGGGTGGGCATCTCCCCTCTCCTCTGCTGCCATCGTTACCGCTGAGGACACGGGAGTGCGCCGTTGGTAGCTTTAATTATTTCATTAAAACTCCGTCTTTATGGCTTCTTAGCAGTCCTGCGGGGCGGTACCCAGGCTGCAGTGCCCTGCTGCTCTCCCCCTCCGAGGGAAGGGGTTTTGGCTGCCTTGCTTGAAGACACAAGAGGTTATTAAGTAACTGCAAATTAGAGGAGTAACGCCCGGGATGGGATCTCTCCTCTTTATCCCCTCTGCTTTCCCTGCTCCTGAGCCTAAAACTGAGTGTGGGAATCCAGGCACCAGCCAGGGCCTTCCCAGTGGCATTTCCCAGTAAAAACCAGTCCCTGCCAGTGTGGCCAGCAGACCTCAGCTGCCCCCACCTCTGCTCTCACCCGTCTGGGAAAGCCCAGGCAGGCAGCAAGGCTTTCCCTGTGTACAAAACATAGAGCAGCTTTCTGTTTATTTCTGTTTACTGTAAAGTCTGCCTCTTGCATTTGTATATATACATATATATATATATATATACACGCTGCACAGGGGGTGGGCTGGGAAGTGCACAGCTCTTGGTGGGGAGGGGCTGGCAGAGCAGGAAACTCTGGAAAGCCTCCAAAAATCCAGGAGTGACAGTAAAAACAAGGCACCCCCGGCTGCTGGTAGGAGGCAGGGGGCTTTCCATTCCCCCTCCCAGCAGCTCTGTGCCCCCACTGCTGCAGGCACCCCCCCAGGGGGGAAATCTGCAGCTCCTCCTGCCCCCCCAGGAGGTGGGAGGCCACCATGGTTGCTGCAGGGTCTGTCCCCAGGGATGGGACAGCTTGTGGGAATCCCACTTGTGGCTTCATCCCAGGGGTGGGGAGGGCTTCTCCTGCTCCACTGCCTCCTCTCCTTCCAGAAACCTCCCTCCACCCAAACACGAGGGGTGAGGGTGACAGAGCTCTGCAGGTGGCAGAGCTCTGGGAGGTGGTGGGGTCTCCTTCTCTGCAGACATTCAAACCCCACCTGGACACGTCGCTCTGGGTGGAACCTGCTCTGGCAAGGGGTTGGACTAGATGAGGGGTCCCTTCCAACCCCATGGGATTCTGGGATTCTGTGATACCCTTGCAGGGAGACCAAGAAAATCACGTTGATTTGCAAATAGGGCTGTTACTGAGCCGAATGAAGGCGACTCTTAGGGTCTCCCGGATGTGTCTAATTAGAGCTCTGCCCTGACTCTCCTTGTCACCCCGTCGCTCCGCTCTGATCTCGGGCTCCGTGCCCCCCAGGCTTCCCTGGCAGCAGGAGCGCGGGGCGGCCGGCCCTCTCCCCAGCTCATCATCAAATACCTGCTCGAGACTCTCAAGGTTAGCGCAGTGGGGGTCACCCGCGCTCAAACCTTGATTACAGAGTCGGCAGGGGCCGCTAAGATTTCTAATTAAGATTAAAGAATGCACACGGCTTATAAATGCTTCTTAGGAATGTATAATTTGATTAGCTTGTTTTCTCCCATCCCTTTTGCCCCTGAGTTGGCTCAGGTGGCCCCTTGCTGAGGGCTCCTGGGTGCTGCCACCCCGTGCCCCCTGACATCGCTGGGGATGCAGAGCAGGGGCTCCCAGGGTGCTGCCTCTTCTGCAGCATCCCGGGCAGGGCCAGCCCTGCCAAACCTCCTGATGAAGGTTTTTCTCAGGGGGCAGGGTCCCACAGCCCCTTTGGAGAAGAAGGCAGCACCATGAGCCCCTGGCCTGGCACTCCAGAGGGAGCCTGGACCTGATTCCTGCAACAGGAAGGCCACCAGCTGGTACCAGTGTCCCCTGCCCACCGCCGGTCCCACTCCCAGTCCATCCTCTGGCCCAAGGCGAGCCCGGAGCTGGGAAAGAGTTCTCCACCCACCCAACGTACCTGAGCAGGAGGGACAGCTGTGCATCAATATTTATTCCCAACTCCCAGGAAACCTGGATGAAGCGTCATTATCTCAGCCCAATCAACCCAGATTAGCATAACATCAAGTCACCCATCAGATGGGGGGTTTGATTTCTGGGATCAAAGCCTCCCTCTGCAGCCACTGATGAAGCGGGTGCTGGGGGGGGCAGGAGAAGAAAGGCCCATCCCCAGCTGCTTCCCGATTCCCATTGTTGCCAAGTTCACTTTTTCCTCCCAAATTCCCTGGGGCATCGCGGGGAGCGGCTCCCCCAACCCACGAGCTCCCTGCACAGCATCTAGCCCCCAGCTCCACTCCCCGTAATTAAGAACTAAATATAGATCTTAATTAAGGCAGTGATGAATTTAATTTAGAGTGGCATTACTGCCTTAACTTCCAGAGCTCAATGCCTTGTTTGTATAATGTATAATATAAGCTAAATGAGTGCTTACTTGTTACCACCATAAATAATTCCCTCGCAAATCCCTTCAGATGTGTCTCAGACACTAATCCAGCTCCTCCTCCAGAATATTCATGGGCACCTCTCGCTTCCTAACTCACGGATTCTAACGTGAAACAGCTCGGGAACTTCCTCCAAACCCTGTTTAAAATGAGCTCCTGGTGGGGAAGGCCAAGGTGAGAGGTGGGGGTGGGTTGAACGCCGAGGTTATGGGCCTCAGCCCCCGTGTGCCCCCCAGGGGAGCGCGGGCTGGGGACACCTCTGTCCGGAGCTCACAGAGTCAGACCTCACTGTGCCCGGGGCTGCCCAGCGTGATGGGGGATGCGGGTGGTCCCGGGAGGGTCCAGTGGGGGTTCCTCAGGGATGCCAGGCTTGGAGCTGGAGGGAGCTGGGCTGTGGGATGCAGCGGGAGGGTGGACAGTCAGGAATGGGCTCCCACGTTGATTAAATAACACCCAGCAATCAATTTCTGCTGTGCAGCAAGAGCAGGAAGAGAAATAAACCCACCTGCACCCCCCTGCGCTCAGGATCTCCCTCCTGCTCACAGCAGAGCCCCACTGCTTCTATTCCTTAAACATCTCACTAAATAATCAATGGATTTTGGGGTTTTTTTTATAGCCTAAGCCTGCCTGAACCTTTTCGTGGGAAGCAACGGCGAGTGGATAGAGCTGGCATTAAGGTCTGAAAAGAAACAAGCACGGGAGAAGCCACGGCTAAAGTTCCCAGGGGTCGGGGACGGCCACACTTGTGGCTCCCCGGTTCCAGCCCGAGCTCTCCACGGGGGGTGA
Organism: Scolopax mira; assembly: GCA_004320125.1. Taxonomy (NCBI): domain Eukaryota; kingdom Metazoa; phylum Chordata; class Aves; order Charadriiformes; family Scolopacidae; genus Scolopax; species Scolopax mira. Next base: position 39,186 of record BJBW01006660.1, read on the forward strand.
AAACTCAGTGTCTCCGTCCTTTTCCCGGGGTCGGGGAGCGGGACGGGGGGGGCTGAGCGTGGCCTTACAGACACAGCAGGGAAACGCCGCTGCGTGTCCTGGGTGCAGCCTGGGATGGTGCAGGTGGGACCACCCGCATCCTCCCCTCGAGGCTCCCAGCTCCTCGAGGCTCCATCAGGAGCCGGGTACCTTTGCTTTCCCAGCTCCAGGAACCATCGTTTCCCCACGCCTGTAACCCCACGGGTCAGGAGGCTTTGCAGCAGATTCAGCCTCCGCTCCGCCTTGTAGGAGTACAAGCCCCGTAACAACATGTCAGAGATTCCAGTGACTCACTCATTACTGAGAGGAAATTAGCCATCTGAGATCCTGCCTAATAAAATTAGCCCCGTGACAAGCGCTTTGGTGACGAGGTGGCCGCGCTGGCGGCACCTGAAGGGAAGGCAGCCCCTGCCCCAGGGGGGACAACCCCGGCGAAACACAAGTGGGGCCATTTGAGGAGATGCTCGGGCACCACAAATGTTCTGGGCACTTTTGTGGCAGATAAAAGGCAGAGCTGGAGGCCAGAGGGCCAGAGGAAGGCCGGAGCCATGCCATCATCCTGCCAACCACCCGCCGGGCTCCCAGCCTCACCCTCTTCACCCTGGCAAGGATGTGACCTGCGGCGGCGAGAAAAGCCATTTAACCCCATCCTCGGGGCACGGGGATGCCCTTCCCTGCCAGGGCGAAGGCTGGGCCCAGGAGATGCTCTGCCTCCCGTCAGGCTGTGCCTGCCCGCTCCGTCTGCCCACTCCCCACCGTCCCGGCACAAATCCCTCCCTCAGATAAGGGCTGACGCCTTCACCCCAGGGATTCCAGCCGGAAGATTAGGATGTCAAAACCGGCCGCGTTTGCAACGCGTTACTGTCAGGTGGCACAATAAAAAGGGGAGTTGCAGGTGTTTAATTTGGTGGCAGCACAGGGGAGCGTGAGCGGGGGGAGGCTGGGGCTGGGGTCCGGACCCCCAGTCCCCGGCCAGGGGAGGGCAGGGGGTGGGAGAGATGCTGCTTCTCCTCTCCCCTCACGCTCCTGCTGGGTGCCGGGAGACGCCGCCTCGTCTGCCAGCAGGTCACGGGGGGCACATGGCAGCTCATTCATCTGTGCCAGGAAAATCTGTGCTTTAAAAAATTTGTTGGGGGAGGTAAAAAAAAAAAAAAAGCTTTTTGAAGACAAACATCCTAGCTCCTTAGGGAAGGCTCTGAGTTTGCAGAATACCAATTAAAACCACAAAAAGTACTTTTTTTTTTTTTTTTTTTTAATATCTATAAAGCCAGGTTCCGAGCTCAGGAGGGGGGCGGGGGGGGGATGTGGGTGGCACATCGTGTCCTTTGGCAATAACAAGTGGAGGGGAGGGAGGAGGAAGGAGAAGGGAAGCCATGCAGCACCGGTGCCGCAGCAGTGCCTGCTGGAAATGCCAGGCTATTGATGGAGGCCTGGCAGCCCTTTGGCTGGCAAGAGACAACCCGTAGCCCCCCCGGGGCTGAAAGCCCCCCGCTCCCAGAAACCTGCACTTGGGGCAGGAAGGGCAGGAGCAACTCACCATTCCTGGGGAAGGAAGGAGAAGGCGGCTCCAAGCCGGGCAGGAGGGGGCTGGCAACCTCCCACTCAGTGACTGCAGACCCCAAGGGTCACAACGCCCCCCCTCCCCCCCAAAACCACCCTGGGCAATAAGTTTGGGGTCAGGTCCGAGGGGGCTGCTGCTGCCCCACGGAGCCACCGAAGCTTGGTGGCATTTAGGCAGCAGGAAGGCAGCCCCCCTCCCCGTGTTTCACACCTCCTTAATGGCACTGCTTGCATTTGTGTGTGTCCCCCCCAAACCCCTGGCAGCCTCGGGTGACCTTCATGGCGGGTGGCAGTGGGGTGGGTGCTGTGGCTCTGGGGGGGCTGGGGGACAGCCTGCCGGTGGCAGGGACTGGATCCTCCCCGCCGACGCCGAGATAATGCGCCGGGTAATAGTTTTCGACATATTTCATTGAAATATAACAAAATATTTGCATAGCGTTATTAGATAAATGGGAGCTGACTGGAGGCAGAGCTCATTTGGAAAATACGATGTGAAAATTCATTTAAAATGAAAGAATATGGAAGCTTAAGTTTATGGTAATAGATTGATCGCAGAGAGCAGCTAATGACTCCCAACAAATATATCCCAGCCCCTGTCTCCTTTTTCCCTGCTTGGCTGCTGCCCTGTGCGTGCCCCGGCTCCCCCACGGAGGACGGGGCTGCTTCCCCTCCCGGGGCTGCTGGTGTCCCCAATCTGTGGGGGCAAACCAGAGCCCTGATTTATGGGGGGCAACCAGAGCCACGGCTGCCGGCTCCGACCCAGACTGGGAGCACTGGGAGCCCCCAGCGCACGGGGACTGGGCGCACTGGAGCGGGAGGAGGACGGAAAGGGTTGCGTGACTCCGGGATAAATGCTTGGGTTTAATTTCCATCTCCTGATGCTAAAGCAGATTGAAATGAAGCGACTGAAAAGCTGCAGATGAGAGGTGGGGAAATTAATAATGTCATAGTAATAATAGTAATGAGTGGCTGTGCATGTGCTAATTAGTTTGGAGCCCTCTCTCCAACTTTGGTGCCGGTTTAATCAGCTCGCCTGTGAGCGGTGTGGTGGGGAGAAGCTCTCAGGTGAGAGCCAGCTCTGCTGCCCAGCTGATCCGGGTTAAGCCCCCGGGGCTTAACGATCGGGCAGATCAGTAGCCTTCAAATAGAGGTGGCCCCTCCCAGCCCGGGGCTGCAGGACCCAGGTCAGGCAGGACTGGTTTGTGAGGCTGCTGGTGATGGGAAGAGGAGCTCTCCGGCCATGGGAACCCAGGCAAGTTGTGTCCCAGCACGTGGGGGTGTGAAGAGAGAGAAAAATGTGTATTTTTGCAGTGGGGAAGTGCTGAGAAACTTGCCCGGGCTTTCAGTGGAGGGGGCCGGGAGAGGTTTGCAGGGAGCCTGGAGGCTGAGCCCTGCAAAAGAAGAGCTGGGCTGTTGTGTGGGGCAAGGAAGAGCTGGGCTGGGCTGTGTGGGGCGCAGGAGGAGGCAGGAAGGGTCTCTTGAGCCCCCCGTGGCTCAGGTGGAGACACACACACGCTCTGTTCCTGGCTTTCAGGCCGGAGCTGAGCTTCTCCTTTTAAGCCGTGGGAAGGTGTGGGAGGAGGAGCAGCGAGGGGGGGGAGATGGAGGGAAGAGGAGATGAAAGTGAGGAGAAAAGATGCCGAGGAACCAGGCTGCTCCCTCTTTGTGTCTCTCTGGTCCTTTGCCTGTTGTTTCTCACAAGGGTTTGGAGAGAAAAAGCTGGTTTTTGGTGTGTGAGGAGGTGCTGGGCCACATGTAGCTTTTGGGAAGATGTTGGCCAATCCCACCTGTGATGGGGTGCTCCATGTCTCCTCATCTTCATCTCCTGTAACCCCCCTAAGCAATGCCACCCACAGAGGTCCCTGTGGTTGTGAAGGCTGCACCCAGCTGAACATGGTTTCGGGGAGACAGGGAACAACATGATAGCCAAAGAGCAATGCTGGTGCTGTGGTCAATGTGCAAATATGACTAAGGTCAATCATCACCCCCATCAACAGTGAACAGTCCAGGAGCCCTTGGTGTTCTCCTGAATGGTCGTGAGCTTCACACTAGGATCTCCCCTGGAGCAGGGAC
>BJBW01006662.1:0-45738 GCA_004320125.1 Scolopax mira
GGTAATGCAGGTCTTGCACCCATAAGAAGGTGTCCTTTTAGACATCCAGATCTACTAAAGAAATGGCTACTCCTCAGCCTTGCAGAGAACTGGAAAAGTGAAGAACTCCAGAGATCAAAAGAACAAAAATTGAAAATAGAAATACCCAGACAATCCCACTTACCTTTATTGTGCTTGGAATTTAGGAAATTGGGTGGATTTGAAGCTAACTTCATGATTTGTCACAGCTTATTTCCTGATACTTGGATGCCTGTGATTAAACAGATACTGAAGGTGACAGACAGTGGTATTTTTCATTCACTGTGAAGAAAAAGAGGCAAACTTCAGCCAGTTTTCTGTTGTGCTTTCCTCTCCAAGTATCTTAAATAACAAATGGGGTAACAGCTCTCCCCAGGGTCCTTATCTGTAGGGCAACAATTGCTTCACATTTTATATTATTTTTATTTTTCCACATATTTTTTTTAAGAAATACAACCTTCAGAATGATTGGGAAAATATTTTAGATGTTGTTAATACGAGATACAAATACACACTGGGACTGAGTAGTTGATATTTCCTTTGTGAGACTCTGTGTCCCATACCTAATAGGTGTCAGGGATGGACTTTGTGAAATTCAGGGGCATTTCTGGGTGATCCCTGCACCAGCGTTGATATTTGAGTTGTGGTGGGAGAAGTGCCATTGTTTTGTAGCTGGTTTCAGGGAGAAACACGTCCAGCCCCAAAGAGGAACTGCACCAATTACCAGGGACTTCATACTGAAATGGAGGGGACGTAAAATGGTCCCAAGTCTTGTCTGTTTGGTGTAAATAGATGCCAGGAGGCAGCAGGTTTTGTGTGGAAAATGTACAACTCTAAAATGAAAACAGGGAACTGTTCTCAAACTAAGATTTGGAGAAAATAGGTATAACAGAGTTCTTCTCCTGGGATCTACCAGTCCAGGTGCAGGAGCAGAATTTTGCCCTGTGAGTTGGGGCTGCCCTGAGTGTACTTGCACTGTATGATCTATGGTGGTACACAGGAGGACACAGGAAGATCTACCCTTCAACCTGACTTTGAATAACGAGCAAGACAGCTAAAAAGATGTATTCTTTCTCGTCCTCCTACTAGAAACTCTCTAAGATTGTGCCAATACTTCAAACAGTTCTTTGGTTGTATTTGTTTGGGTAGCTTTGAAAAAGAGTCTTTTTAGCACGGAAGGTATTTATTTCTACTCTTAGGGTTGTTCTTGGAGATTCCCTTTGAGACAGTCAGGTCTGTGGTGTAGGTAAAGAGAAGAGTCACTGTGCCAGGAGCAATCCTGGTGTAACCATGTGGCATGTGGAGCAAAGCCAGCAAAAGCCTGGGGTTGGGAAAGGGAGCAGGATACCCAGGTAACAAAATCCCTGCATTTTAGGAAGAAAATCAACTTGACAGATCACAATTTACCTAACGAATGAAATGGGAATGCTTCTTCCTTGAAGTACACATGCTGTGGGTCCTTCTGCTTTTTTTTTTTCTTTTTTTTTTCTCTTGCTGCCTTCCTCCCCAGTTCTGGTAGAAGCTGAGATATGGTCAGAGAGGACATCTGGGACCCTGCCTTTCATTGCCGTTTCATCTCTCCTCCCCATTGGTTGTTATCCTGTTCTCAGGCAGCATTAACACAAACAAATGGTGATTCTGGAAAGACTTGACAGAGGCCACACTCTCTGGTTTACCAATATTGCTGAGGTGGCCGGGACTAATGTGATTGCATTGATCTGTAAGTTGTACTAAGATTTCCAGTTGATGGCAGAAATCAGTAGGTTTTCCTCTTATCAGATTCACACGTTTCCCAGTATAAACTTTTGAATACGTAGATCGCTGAGTACCACATATGAAACAACTTATTTAAGTCACCTGTCTCGGACCTCCTGGGGTAAAAGTCCAGCAAGCCCAGGCTGAAAGCCTCTGATTTAAAACAAAAGTGCCTTCAGAGTAAGGTCTCTAACCCTTGCAGAGTGCATTAATTCATGGAAACATTTATTTATTTTTTTTTAAAAGGTACTATTTCACAGGAAGGTAAGTATATTTTTCCAGTAGATTTAATGGTCAAGATGTTTTTAGGGAAAATGAGCCCTTGCCACGACTAATGAACAAGGCAGCTGAAAGTCCTCTATGCCCCTGACCCAAATTAATGCTCAGCTTCTCGAAGGGTCACGGCGGTAATAGTGAGCAAAGCGTTTCTGAAAATTGTAGGAGGTTTAGAGAGTGAATTGTTTGGGCCTGCCTGGCTGTGGAGAAGTTGTAGATGCATCAGTGATGAAAAAAATATTTGTAATCAGGGGGCCTGTCTTCTGCTTCTGAGGGTGTTGCTGTCAAAAAACTACACGGTTTGGGTGCCACGTGCTACTAAGGCTCTCTATCAATATTTTTTATGCTTTATGTCTGTAGAACATCTAGGAGAAGCTTTCTAGTGGGGATATCCTGAGCACAAACCAGCAGGTAGACCACAAACTTTAACTCTCCGGAGTTAAAACTGGTCAGGAAAACTTTTTGGAAACTTAATGCTGTCATTTGAAGTCAGTGTTATCAACTGCATCGTATCTTCTTGGTATTTCTATCGTATGCATGAGGTCCATTATCTGGGGCTGTTGTGCTCAACTATCGCAGCAGCCAAAGTCCATCTGGCATAACACATGGATTTCCTTTAATCAATTCTGTTTGAAGGAGAGCACTAGCTCCTTCCTCAGCATGTTTTTACAAACCACATTAATTTCATTTTCCCGTTTGGAGATTGTTTCCAGCAAGTGTTGATAATATCAGTAAAGCTGTAGTTCTGCTCATAAATGAACAAATCTTTCTTGTTTGTCTTTTTTCTTTCTTTTTTTTTTTTTTGGTAATTTACTGTAGAGGCCAGCATCATGCAGATGTAGGCAGTGAAATGATTTCATACTCTTTTCATGTTTTGACTAATATGGCTCAAAATCATGATCCTGGAGCTTGTTCTTTTCTGTTACTTTCGCCTTTTGTTTAGCTGCGTGGGTCAGTCTGTCCAGACAAAGTATGATATTCTTTCTGCTTCACAAAATCTTCCACCTTACAGCTCCGTTCTAGTTTGTAGCTGACTCTTCATGTATGTCTGCCTTCTGTTGTCTTCTGCTTGCGGTACTGAATCCGTTTCCAAAGAAGATCAGATAAATCTTGCTCTCCCTTAGCGTTTGTCCAACTCTCCTAACACTGTCTATTGTCTGAAGCTCCTAGAAATTTCACCTCAGAGGAAAGTGCCAGAATGTTAATACAGATTGTCAGAGGCATTGTTCCAGTACTCAGAAATAGACTCTGATATGCCATTCAGGACCGCTATAGCATAAAGCTTGGGGCAGAGATAAAGAGAGATCCTCATCTAAGGCACTGGGAGGAAAAGAAAGAAGGAAAAAGAAAGAAAAAAACAAACTTAGGGGAAAAAAAAAAAGTGGAAGATCTTGAGGCAGCTTGAATGATATTTGAGATGGACATGATAGATTTTATCAGTGTGGTAAAATAAGTGAGTGTAATCTGTGGAGGAGCAATTTATTTATTATAACACTTACTAGGCTTTTAATGCGTTTTGAATAAACATTTGAATTTTTTTAAATTGTCTAGAAAGATTAAAAAATGTGGATGCAAAACATACACAGAGCTGGGTGATATTTCCAACAGGGTGCCAGTTGTATTAATTATGAGGCTGTGGGTGACGTTTTGCATTTACCATACTTCTGCAGTTTCTGTAGTCAAATATGTACATCATTTATAACATAGGAATGCAATTTATAATTTATTATGTTTAATTATGTCTTTAATTCTGCGTGTCTGTAATGCACCTTATATTAAAGCCATTTCAAGCAATTGGAAACACCAAAGTTTTCCCTGATATGAGGAACGGTTTTTGCAGACATTAGATGTTTCTGAATCAAAGACTGGCATTTCTCAAATAAGTGTTGTGTCATTGGGCCAAATCCTTGGATCTTAAAAATGCTAGATTTTGGGTGTGTTTGCAGCTGAGATCCTGTTCTGTATATATGGTTTGAAGGATTATTTGTACTTTTTCAGGATTTTACTGCACAAAACTTCCGTAACCATAAACCCTGTTAAAAACTATGACGTATCAGCAAAAATACCTAATTCAATCAATTTATTCAAAGGACTTGTTCTTCACCAGAGTATAGTTCTTCTAATTCCATTTATTTTTATTTAATATTGAAATAAGAACTTTTTTTTTCTGTTTATTTATGATTGAATAAATAAAATATATCTATTTACTATTGAATTTTGTTTATTTTATTTATTTCTCTGTAGGATTCCTATCATATTCCCTGCTTAAGTGTGTCTTGCCATTTCATATCTGACAGGAAGGTAAGACCTAATGTTGAGTTAAACTTGCAAAGCTCCTCTCCTCAATGGTGAGCATCTTTCCAGACACTTCACACTTAGATGGTTGGACTCGATGATCCTGAGGGTCTTTTCCAACCTAGATGATTCTATGATTCTATAATTCATAGCCATTGAGAAATGCAGCTTTTTTGACAACGGAATGGGTAAAAGGCCCATAAATGTGAAGCGTGTGTCTGAATGCTGCTGGGTTCCTTGCCTTTTGACATGACTCCCACGTGGTGTATTGCATATGGACATCCTCGGAGCAGGGTAGGCAGTGTCCCCCGTGGGGAGGGTGCACTCCCGTGCCCATTCCTCTCTGGAAACCTGGAGATTTCTGTGCCTGACGCAGAGGCTCATCCTTTCATTTTGAGGTGATTCGTGCTCGGGGAAACAGGATGAAGCGAGTCCTTTACACGGCTCTGCTGGAGAGGTTCATACAGACCAACACTTCTCAAAATACTCAGACCTCTTGAAAAAAAGTGTGCCTCTCATCCCTCCTTCCCCTTATCCAGCTAACATTTTGCCTCTGACACCCATGCCATCCCCAAAGAGTCTGCCCAGCAGAAAGCAGGGTGTGGGCAGAAGATGAGAGCTTTGTGAGAGCTTTGAAGAAGAGAAGACCAAGGAGGGATCTGATCAATGCCTATAAATACCTAAAGGGTGGGTGTCAAGAGGATGGGGACAGTCTTTTTTCAGTGGTGCCCAGTGACAGCACAGGAGGGAATGGCCACAAACTTGAACATAAGGAGTTCCATCTAAACATGAGGAGGAACTTCTTCACTTTGAGGTGGCAGAGCCCTGGAAGAGGCTGCCCAGAGAGGTGGTGGAGTCTCCTTCTCTGGAGACATTCCAAACCTGCCTGGACACGTTCCTGTGCAACCTGCTCTGGGTGGATCTGCTTTGGCAGGGGGTTTGGACCAGATGATCTCCAGAGGTTCCTTCTAACCCCATACCATTCTGTGATTCTGTCTTCCCTTTGGCTGTCCCGTGGGTGTTGCCATCGAGCCCTCCTGTGCTTCTGGATAGGAAAACCTTTACGCCTGCTCAGCTTGTTGTGAAATCTGCGCAGAGAGGAGACCCAGCAGGAGGTGAGGGCTGGGCTTAACTCCTCAGCCTTGTGGTGAAGTGGGGGCTGATGTGCAGGCAGTCCAGTTCTCCAGGACTTCTTGTGATGGATTTCTTCCCCAGTGGCAGAGATCAGCTCAGAGTTATGCAAAGTTGAGGGGAAAATAATGTAGCAGGGTTTGAGGCACAGCTGGAGCCCCAACACATCTGTGTGCACAACTTCAGGCCTCTCTGAAGGACTGGAGCTTTGCTTAGGGAAAAAAAATAATAATCTCACTATAAAAAATGCCCCTAGAGAGGTAGTCGTTGCTCGTACTTGCTGCTGGAGCACCCCTACATTTTGCATTAGGAGGACATTTACAAGGACTAAGAGGCAAGATGTACAGGAAAAAATTGACACCTAAGAAAAGAATAACTATTGCGTTTTGAAGCTTGCAGAGGAACAAGTGTTAGATAAATGCATATGACAAACAGACCCTGTTTGATCTCTCTAAGGAGATTTGACAAGTCAGACACACAGGAGCCATAAATTACCTGTAATGGCAAAAATTACATCAGTTATAACCTTTTAAGCAGTTGTGCCTCATACAGCATCAATTCAGAGATAGTAATCTAAGGAGAACCAGTCTCTCTATACACGTTTACCTTGTAATATACAGCTACAAGAGTAAGCTGTGTATGATTTTCATAAGATGTGATAAAAATCTAATGGTTCTAGGCTGCATACTGTAAACCTGTGCAGATAACTGGCTCAGACTCTAGCTGATAAACATACTAGGCCAGGAAAACCATTTTTTACTTTAAAAAAGAAATGGGAGTCTGATTGAGATATCATGGTGTGGGGGTACTGCATGGGGAAGATTCCCATAATCAGTCATCAGCCTGTTTCAAAGACGAGCTGTGGAGCTGGTAGGGAGGTGGGGGCCGCCCAGTGCTGCAGAGCGGGCTGTGTTTTCTGCCCCCATGAGACCTCTGGTGCCTTTTTTAGAGGGCAATTTCCACGGGGCAGTTGCCTTTTCTTTGGCACCTGGCTTGCAAGTTTTTAATGAAGGTGGGAGCCCTGGTGGACAACAGGATGACCATGATCCAGCAATGTGCCCTTGTGGCCAAGAAGGCCACTGGCATCCTGAGGGGCACCAGGAGGAGTGTGGCAAGCAGGTTGAGGGAGGTCATCCTCCCTCTCTTCTCTGCCCTGGTGAGGTCCCATCTGGAGCACTGGGTCCAGTTCTGGGATCCTCAGAAAGACAAGGGAACTGCTGGTGAGGGTACAGCAGAGAGTTACGAAGATGATGAGGGGCCTGGAGCATCTCTCTTAGGAGGAAAGACTGGGGGACTTGGGTCTGTTTAGCCTGGAGAAGAGAAGACTGAAAGGTGGTGGAGTCTCCTTCTCTGGAGATACTCCAAACCCGCCTGGAGATGTTCCTGTGCAACCAGCTCTGGGTGGACTTGCTTTGGCAGGGGTGTTGGATGAGATGATCTCCAGATGTCCCTTCCAACCCTGTATCATTCTGTGAAATTCTGTGGGGTGGGAGGGCAGGAAGGCAGTCCAGCAGATGCTGCAGTTCACACCTGGACTCCATGCTGATCGCTGGCACCTGGGGAGCTGGTTGGTGCAGAGCAGAGCCGTGTGTGACATCCACGCCAGCAGGTCTTCCAGCCATGATCTCTACTAGGGGCTTGTTTCTCTTTCTCACCTCATGACACAACTTGATTTCCCCTGGAGCCCAGGAAAAGCACTTAGGAAAAGCTATTTCCACCCACCTCCATGTGACCTTGCTTGTGCTCAAGCAGCTGTTCTTGGAGACAGAGGAGAGACTTCTAGGCCTGGCTTCACTTTTAAGCAGTCTCTGTGTGTATCTCCTGCTTCCTCGGCTGGAACTCAGTGGGTCTGCCAGGAACAGGAGGCGATTTCGCAGTCAGAGGGATGGAGACAAACTGATTTTGGTGCCATCACTGGGCAGCCATGCAGTCCCAGCAGAGAGGGCTGCTGGTGTCTGTGAGGCTGGTGTCCGTGGGGCATCTCCCTTTAGCCCTATGGTCATTTTAATTCACTTTTGGTTGCTGCCTATTACTTCAGTCCTAAGGGCCAAAATTCTTGCACTTCTGCTTTCCCAGAAACTCCCCCGATGAGTTGAATCACACTCAGGAAAGCTGCCACGTTGGTTTTTTTTGCCACCCCCGCCTCTGGGGTCCCTGTGAGGCTGGGCCAGGTGGAGCCCCTCAGCCTGGGGGAAAGGGTGGCCAAGAAGGGGCAGAGGCTGCCCGGTGGTAAGGGGAAAAGTGTGAGGAACAGCCCTGCCAGTCCTGAGGGGAGAGAGAGAGGAAGAGGAGGGCTTCCAACTGCCCACCACCACGGATATTCCCTGTGGAGCCCCCGCCAGAGCAGGAGAACGGCCTGAGAGGGCAGGGTTGGCAGAGAGGAGTTGGTATGGACTGGCCACAGCCCCCCATTCGCCATCCCCCTGCACCCCTCAGAGGCTGGGGGTTAGAGGAGTCAGGAGTGAAGGTGAGCCTGAGAAAAAAAGGAGGGTGTGGGAGGTAGGTGGTGGTTTGTTTTTTCGTCTCGCCATCCAAATCTGTTTTAACTGGCAATAAACAACATTAATTTTTCCTCAAATCTTGTTCTGTTGAAGGTGGAGAGTAAGGCAGCCTGGCAAGGTCAAGTCACCACAGGTGAGTAAAGGAATGAAGCCCCAGCCATGGTGTCTGCCACGTGGCTGGTAGGTGGGCCGGTAAGTCGGTTATCGGGGTTGGGATGAGTTGCTGTAGCTGCTGCACGGGGCCGACCAGGTCTGCCTTTGGAAAGGGGATACTGCAGCAGTTTCCTAAGGCATCGTTTTGAGGTCAGGGTTGAAGTGTTCTTGGGGTCTTAGTGAGAAAACAGCTGCCTGTTCTATAATTTAGGTAAATAATTGGGAGTTTTCTGTCTGTGGGTCACTTCGCCCAATGCCTATCACGGGCATCAGGTCGCTTCAAATAGCAGCGTTCTCTCCATCTTCCTTTCTGCCTGGAAAGCTTGTATGATACTATGTGAGTGAAATATTTGGTAAGAAAACCTAGAGAGAGGTTCTGGCAGGTCAGCCACCCTCCTGCACTGGCTGCCTTGTGGACAGGCACTGGAGAACCCTGCCCTGCTGGTTGCTCCTCAGCCAACATGTATGCAAAGCGTGTGCTTCATCCAGAGGGTACCTGGCAGCATCCTGGCTGTCTGCTGTAAATAACCAGACTCAGATGGTTAAAACCTGGAGGGACACGGTTTTAACTCTGTCCCATGGTCTGGCAGCTTTTTTTTTTTTGCAAAGGAGAGTTTTGCCCAGTAATTCTTAGGACTGTACAACAACTTGGGTTTGTAACACCTGGCCAATGCTAAAAAGGGAGAGGGGAGAAATGAGGCAGGAATCAGAAGTGCAGGTAGTTTCATACACTGAATTAGGCCATTTGAAAATTTAATTAAATTTTACCTGCATTTTAGGCTGCGGTCAGTCAGGGATTGAGGAGAAGAGAAAAACACTTAAGTATTAAAGGTGTGGTTGTATATTTAATCTGCATAATTTAATCTATGCTGCACATAGAAAGCTCAGTCACATCCGCTTGTGACCTCAGCTAATTGTTCATTAGAAGAGTAGGTAACATGATTTGCTTCATTGCAGCTGAGAAAGGAAGTGGCCTGTACAGTGGAGGTTAATTTCTCTCTGCCACTCATGAAAGGTTTGCAGAGAGACCTCATATTGAACCCAGTGGACTTGAGTCTTTCCTATACAGGCAGGTGTAAAGGGGTATGACAGAGGGACAGTAGCTTCTAAGAGAAAACTTACTTAAACTATCACTTACTTGAAGCATTATTACTGTTCCCAGCTGTCCTAAGACGACTACTTTGAAAACATAAAGGGCTCCAGGTACCCTATGCAGAAAGAAATGGGTCAGCTCTAAAACTGGCTGGCTGACAAAATTTTGTGCACCTGTAAGGGTGGGCCATTAACCACATGTTAATCTTTGGTACACTATTGGGGCTTTTTTCTTTTTTTTTTTTCCATCTGTTGTACTGAAAGGGTGGTAGCTGCCCCTATAGCTCAGAGTCTTCTGAACTGGTGGGCAGAAGCAGATATATATCGCTGCCCTGGGCCCTCGTTAGTCCAAATTCTTCTTCTGGTACAAAGGAAATCAAGAAGAGATGAATCTTAAATTTGTTTCTGTGGATAAATACACTGAACAACAGGAAGGTGGTGAGGACTCAGCTTTCTGTGAAGGTTCAAACATTTCTTCTGATTTTAAGGCCAATCTTTTTTCTTTAGCATTTTATTTGGCTGTGATCAGGCCATGAAATAAATGTGAACAGAGGTCTTCAATGTGCAACAAAAATGCATGAGGATATCATACTTTTAGCTGGGTTTCTTAACAAAACGTATCATATCCAAAGCACGTGCCTGCCTGCTTATTCCTTCACAGAAATTTTTAGGGTCTCAGAGCAGCATCTTTTAGACCCGAAAGAGCAGCAGAAGTTTCAAAAGCTCTGACAAATTTCCTGAAAGAAGCCTGGAGACAGGGGAGATCTCCCAAATGAGAACAAATGCTGAGGGGAGGATGGGAGCTCAGCTGCTACAGATTGTGGTTGGTAATTAGCTGGCCACCCCACACAGGTGTCCTGCATGACTAATTGGAGTGCAGCGAGGTGCAGGCCAGCTCAGGTGTATCCTCTCTCTTCCCAACAGTGGTATCGTGAGACCAGGTGAGTGGAGTCTGGGAGAAGACAAAGCCTATGAGAAGCGAAGCTTGGTTGTTTCTTCTTCTATAAAAGGTATTAAATTTCTCTTAGTGCATCAGGAAATGGCTATTTATTTTTATTTCTAGCAGCGTACATTTCACTGCAGTTTGCAGGTGATCAAGGGTCAGGGTTCTGGTATGTTCTGTGTGTCTGCCCTTAATTATTTTCTTTTGAACTCACCATGAGTTGCAGTAGAAGCTTCTGTATTTGCTGATATAAACGGATGCAACGGTTCATCTTTAGCGTAAATATCACTTATTTTATTAGCAATAATAAAGGCATCAAATCTTTTGCTGGGATTTTTTTTTTTTTTTTTTTTTGAGTTATCAGAAAACTGAACTCTTGCTACCCCAGAAATTTGAGCCTAGGGAGTTCAGTGGTTAGTATATGACTACTCTTGGGGAACAAAAGGTACCTTTCCAATTAAAGTTAATAGAGGGATAACTTCAGACACACAAAAGGAAAAAAAGACACCTATAAGTCATGGTGAGTTCAAAAGGAAAGAATTAAGGTAGGCACACAAAGCATCATGGGAAGTGCTATTCAAGCTACCATGTCAAAAAGGCTGATTAACAGCAGTTCCAAGTCTACCTGATCACCAGGGAGTCTTACTGATAAAAATTATTTCCCCTCCAGAGAGAAGAATCTCCCTGAACTGAACAAATGTGTCACTTTTGAATAAGGATTCATGAAAAGGCAGAAAAGGAGAAGAAAAAAGAATAAAGGTATGCATTCACCTAAAGATCTGAAATTTTTAACTTGTGACTGTTTATGGGTCTTTAAGTTCTGAATGAAACTGCAAGTCATACGTCAGTGAGCGGGATTCAGATCATTAGCTTTGCATTTCTTTTTTCTCTAAAAGTGGCTGTTTGCAGATAAGATTCAATGGTATTAGTTGTAATTGCAATCAGGGAAATCTAATGGCTTTGTTTGATGTGTTGCTTAGACCTTCCAGGCTCTAAGGCTTTTTGGCAGAGTCCTTTAAAGATATCGATTAAATTCTGGAGCTTGTGTGTGAAATTTGTTGGTTTGTACTGTGTGCAGAAGTCAGACTAGGTGAGTGTAATGCTAAATTCTAGACATAAAATCAAATTATTTCATGTCACTGATGAGTTTGATCCTCTCTGTCCCCCTGCTCTTTTATTTCTGTGGGTTGTTTTCAATGTTTTGAACTGTACAGGAGAAGAGAGACATGAAAGAAAATGTTATTGGAATGTCTTTTTGTGAGCACGATGTGATACATATGCCAGGTTTTCTTTCCTTGGACCTTTTCTAACTCTCATGTACATTTACATGATATTTTGGAGAAATTTATCTTTGAATTGCCTTTTTATCTTTGAGTAGCTCAGTTGTCTTCATTTCCATGGTTTTTTCCTCCCTGTGTGGTGATGTGGGATGGGTTAGAGAACAGGATTGCCATGCCTGGGGCCAGTTCGGTGTGAAGATGTAGGCTCTTGAGATACGTTGGGCAGGGTGTTGTTTGGAAGAATTCAAGTGGACTGTGTGTTTGACCTGCTTTCTCTGGGCTGCTGCAGTGGATGTGTTTTAGATGCCATCAATGCTTTGACATTAACTATTGAAATTTAGGAAAAGTTTTGCAGTGAATGTACGAGGCAAGAAGTAGAAGATGAGCAAGTCGAGGCCTAATGTCTGCCTACAAAATGGAGATAAAAGGGGATATTGGGTAGCCAACTACTAAGTTGCAGCAGCAATATTCTTATCATAAGAAAAAAATAATGAAGGTTTTTGCCTAAATTGTTAAAAAGTATGTCTGAGGTAAAATACTGCCTTCTGAGAAATGGTTGGGAGTTTTCTCTCTTGTTTGTTTGGCTCAGTATTTTCAAAACCAGTGGGTAATGAGTTTCACATTATATTTGTGATGTTTTGTGAAATTGATCATGTTCTACTGTTTGTTTTTTCTAGATGAGTTGTTGCTTATGTTCTCATAGTTGTTTTTACTTAAAATTTTTAACTTAAGTGTTGCTATTACTAGAATTTAAATGTTAGAGTGGGCTTTTGTTAGCTCATTTCCTGACTGCTGTTTTTAATACCTTGGGGAGCTGTAGAGTATGAACTTTTTCACTTGGTTTTTAAGCATCTTATCGTTTATTCATATTGACATTATAAAAATGCAGAAATTTATGCAAAGAGCAGTCTAATACAAATTTCTCCTAAAAAGTGTGTATAGAAATATGTGCAGCTGTACGAAAGATTAAAATAAATAATATTTACATTTATACGTTATATTACATTACATGATATATTCTATGGAATATTTCATTAAATCTAGGAAAAATTCTATGTGGAATTAAAATATATAAATTAGTATCTTAAAAACAGATGCATATTGCCCACTATTATCTGAAAAATATATTCATTTCCTCTATATATGCACTTGCTGCTTTCCCTTCCAAATGAGTGAGTTTAACATTTAGTAACAGAAAATGAAGTTTATTGTCATTTTCTTTCTCTGACTGTAGAAAACTACCACCCAGAAAGCAATTTGTATGTGTTTAAGTGTTAAGTTCCTAATTATTGGGCAGGCTACCCAAAAGGCCAGAAGAAACAATGTCGTTTCTGTTCTGTATCTGTTTGTTTCCGCTCTTGATGGCTGGGAATTGGTTGTTCTTTGGGGTGATCTCTTTGCAGCCAATCACCAGAGCAAGTTCCACCACCCTAAGAGCTTAGATGCATCTCTGAGCTCTCCAGTACTCAGCTGGAAAACTGGGGCCCCGTTGCAGTCAGGGGACTCCTGGGTTATGTGTCTGCTATTTATTTGAGAAAGCCTCGTAGGCTTCTAGTGCTGTCGGCTTTCATGCAGAAGTCTCTCTGCTGTTGTTCTAGTAAGCAGTTTTAAAACATGAATGTATTTTGGGAATTCTGCTCGAAAGAAAGTGATGAGCATATTTAGTAAATCGGAGCTTTTTTGGTAGGCAAGCTGACTGCACGCTTCAAATAGAACTGCTTGGTGGTAAACTTAACATCAGCAACACGTTAATAATATGGTTGACATCCATTTATAAGGCATTGTATGGTAGGTACAGTAAGTACAGTTTCTGCTGAATGAAGAGTCTCTGCTACCACTGGAAGAGGTCAGGAGAAGGTAGAGGGTCTGGAGCATAAGTCTTATGAGGAGAGGCTGAGGGAGCTGGGGGTGTTCAGCCTGGAGAAAAGGAAGCTGAGGGGAGACCTTATTGCTCTCTCCAACTCCCTGAAAGGAGGGTATAGAGAGGCAGGGGTCAGTGTCTTCTCCCAAGTCCCAGGCCATGGGACAAGAGGAATTGGCCTCAAGTTGCACCAGGGGAGGTTCAGGTTGGGGATTAGGAAAAAATTCTACACAGAAAGGGTTATCAGACATTGGAATGGGCTGCCCAGGGTGGAGGTTGAGGCACCATCCTTGGAGGTGTTCAAAAGACAGGTTGACGTGGTGCTGGGATAGTGATGGTGTTACATTTTATTTGTTGTGTGGGTGTTTATTTTTGTCAGAGTTAGGTTGATGGTTGGACAAGATGATCTTGAAGGTCCCTTCCAACCTAGAAGATTCTATGATTTTAAGGTAGGTTAGCTGTGAAGAAAAAAAAGTTGCTTTTGGTTGAGGTGAGAAGAAATTGTATCAGTATTTGCTTTAACATGTCATTGGTTTCCTCTCCCTTTCCACCTGGAAGCATCCGAGCTGTGAATACATATACAAACACACACACACTCCATGGGAGCAGTCAGGGTGCAATATATAACAGAATTGAAGATGAAGCTTAGTAAATTTATAAAAGGGATTACCGGTAGCAAGGCTACTCCTGAGAGCCAGAGGTTAGATACCCTGAGCCAGGTGATCATCTTAGGCCTATGGCCATTAGGACAGATGGAGTTCTCTTTCTTTTTTTTTTTTTTTTTTTTAAATTCTTTTTTTTTTTTTGTTATTTATTTTGTAGAGAAGCCATTTTAGTCATTGTTTTGAATAACTGGACTGCTTGCAGACAGCAGGATGTGCTTGTAACTGTGGTTACCTTCCAGAAGTAAACAAAAGTTTCCATCCTTATCTTGATGTGGGGTTTGGAGCAGATGCTTTTTAAATCCCATTAGCTCAGCTCAGCAAACCAAACTTGACTGAAAGCCTGCTTTTCTAAAACGGAGGCATAGGTGTTGAAATGTTTCTACTGAAACAATCTGTGCAAGCTAATTCAGTTAGTTGAACTGGTTTGGTTAAATAAAGCAGTTTTATGTTACTGACACACGTTTTCAGCCCTTTGAATATCATCCACCATCTGATAGGAGCTAAATAAAGACTACTGAAAAAATTTACGTTGGACAACAAACTGTATTTAAAAAAAACCAAACCCAAACCTCTAATGATTTATAGATTCGTCTGAAACAAACTGCTGGATTTATCTATATAAGGCTCTAACTCCTCTTTAAAATAAAGGATTAATGTTGTTGACTTCACTGTTGGACAAATCTCTTGCAAGTGAAAGGAGTTTGGGATGC
Source organism: Scolopax mira (assembly GCA_004320125.1). NCBI lineage: Eukaryota > Metazoa > Chordata > Aves > Charadriiformes > Scolopacidae > Scolopax > Scolopax mira. The sequence goes on from BJBW01006662.1 coordinate 14,681, forward strand.
AAGACAATTTCCAGTTACTTCTATCAGAGGACCTAATGAAAGAAGAAAACCATAATAAGAATCGTAAAAATATTCTGCTTCCATGTGCTCTGAGAGGACAAGTTTGGCATTTGATGGGATGCCAGCGTGCTGCAAGTGTTGACTGCTGTTCTTTAAAGCCTTATAAAGAAACAAAACTAACAAAAGACACTGCAGACAATATTGCAGCAACGAGTGTTTCTTGGATGTCAAACACCCTCCAACCCACAGCACTTTGATCTTGGGAGCAAACCATAAAGAACAAATAGAGTAATTTTTCTTACATGCTAACATTTAACAGTGAGGTTGATGAACTTCTGGAAAGCTAGCATAATGGGCATGCCTTTTCCATTTGTTAAATTGTTTTGACAGGGGCATGTTTCATTTAAAGAGGCTGTCTTCTATTCCTTTCCTTTTTGGTCTCAGAAACAAATAAAAGAAGAACCAATATAGAACTTTAGAGCACAGATAAGCTCACCTTCCATGAGCCAAGTGGAAAAAATATCACTTCAATGCTCTTTTTTGGGGGGAGGGGGTAGGAGGGCAGGGGGAAATAAGAGAAAAGAGTGTGCAGACAATATAGCTGGGTATTTGTGAGTTTTGGCTCAGTCAGCCTTTTCATTGAAAGCCTCTGTTTCCATTAAATTTGCCAAAGAAAATGTATGAAATGTATTAATACCCAGTGTACACATTAGGGGTGGGAGCAGTGACTTAAGAGACTATCAGAACCCCTCTGGAGCTTTCTCTGTGACTAGACAGGAGTGTATGAGTGGGCTCCACTGTCCTCAGTATTTCCCATCTGCAAAAGAGGTGCTGCTTTTACATTTTTGTATCTCTGTCCTTTCACATTCCCAAAGTGGAGCAGGTTCCCTCGTGGTCCAACTCTCGCAACGGGGGGTTATACTCCCCCAAACCCTGCTCTTCCAGCATCCCCTTTTCTCAATTTTCAGTCTCTTCTGTAGACATATAAACTTTTTGTACAGTAAAGCTTGGGCTCTATTCACAGATTCTTCTGAGATTCATTTTGTCAGTGTGTCTCTATCTTCCTAGATGCTAAATAATATTTTTTTTCAGGGATAGCTTAATTAATAGAATTTTAACTAGGATAAGAGAATCTTGGAGTCTTGAATTCTTGGAGTCAGGAGTTACAATACTTATTAAATCTAACCCCAACCTTTCACTGTGAGGAGAAACTAATTTACATGATTCCTGGTGGAAAACCCTAGCATGCCCAGGGCTTGTCTGCTCTGTCTGAAGGGATGCTAGCAAACTCTGGGCATCAGAGCCTGGTTTTCTTCCACCAGCCTCATTCTTTCCTCCTATTTGCAGTGTAATATCTGTGTTTCAGCAGCGCTGCGAGAGACCCTCTCTGTCTAGATAGACTTCATCCTCTCCTTGCACAAGCAATTTAATACACCAGTTTCTGCTTTTCATGGTTTTCCATTTCAGAGAAGGCAGTGATGACCAGAACTGTTGCTGAGGCACGTTTGTATCCTTTGCCTCTTCTAGTGCAGAAATTGCCCTCTCACTGGCAGAAACGCTGGTGGATCCTTGCATCTGATTTCAAGTCCTTATTCAGCTATGCTCCACAGCACTCTAAAAATGAAGCTCAGGATGCCTAGTAGATGTTTCTCAGATTCTATCCTGACCACTTGCAGAAGGACTGGTGTTTACAGCAGGCATCTGACATGGGCTATGAACTGCTTTGTCTCTTGGATCTATTTGTGCTGCTGGACAGGATTACCATTGGCAGCTGAGTATCATAGACACGTGTAAGCTTGCATCTCCCTCAGATCCATGAGCAGAACTGTGATCTGGAGCAAAATGAGCCATTCTGCAAAGATTTTCTGTTTGCATAGTATAAGCTAGCGAGGGTCATTCTTCTGGATTTGGTGCACCTTGTCATATTTATAATAAAACGGGGTTGCAAATGGTTGCATGTTTGCAGTTGCAGGTTTTGTTGCAAACGTTTCAACACTTCTGCCTTGTAAGTGGGCTAGGAAAAAGACAGTTCTGCTGGAGGTAAATCTTCTGAAATGACTGGGTTTTTTCTGTCTTCTGAGACTGCTTCCTGTCTTGTGGCAGTTAACAGATGATCTCAGTGGAGTGCAGCATCTGCACATAAACTTCTTACCTTCTATTTCTCATGCAAACAGAATGCAGAAATGACTGGTTAGGAAACAAGTACTAAAAATATCCATAGTTAATTTCCTTTTATGCTTTGACTTGACGTAGCTTTTGGGCAAGTCACGTGCACAACATGATTAATTGCCTGATTTTTTTGAAAATTTTTTTTTAGATGCAATTGACTGGAGTAGTTTCTGGAAATCTGTTAGGTAGGAGACTTCTAAAGTTACTGCAGCTGTTAAAATCCTGCCACATTAGGCCGAAGGACCTAAAGTCTATCAGAAAGTCAGTTTTGCTTAAAGATTTATTCTGTCGCTTCTTTGTCATATCTTACTTGCTTGATGCCCACTACAACCAGATAAGGTTTCAATCTCACCCTTCAAAGCAAGGTTGAGATTCACCCTCCTGCTGGAAAGATGAAGACTTTCCATAATGCACAAAGACAGCAGATCCCAAAATCTGTGATGTTCTGATCAGTGTGGCTTTTGTTCACCCACGTTACGTGAGAAAGAGTCATATGCTCCCAGTGAATGAAATTGTGCTTTTTCCAAATAATTACTTTGGCTTTTTAAAAAAATCATACTAGCTAATAAAAGTGAAAGGAAGAAGAGTAAGAAAAATATATGTAATTTTTTAGCAAAGCCATAGCAAAAAATCCAGTCGTCTGTTTGCTGGCAGGTCTGTAAGAGGTATTTGGCAGAACATGTGAGTTGTGTCTTTTCCTGTTGACAGACTGTGATCGTCTGTTGGTAACATCAGATGCGACCAGCACTGCAGGTACACCATCCCCATGGCTTCTTCAAGGGAAAGACGGTTCCCTTGGTGAGGTTCAGCATCAAGCCTGCGGAGACCTGGGCTCAGGTCTGTGTTGGCGAGCCATGGATCAAGTCTGAAGTGTGCCTTCCTATTCCTCCTGTAAAATGTGGATTATATGTGTCTGCTGCCTTTTGTCTGTCTTATCTCTGTCTGCAAGTAACTCAGGACAGGAATGATTTTTTGCTCTATCGATGAATGATGCCACTGCAGGTTTCAAGTCGCTGCTGTAACAATGCCACCATAAAGTGGCAATAATTACCTAGAAAAGCCATGCTAAAAAAAATAAAAAGCTGTGTTGCTGTGAACTCTGGCCTTGCACGGCTGAATCCTGGCACAGTCCAAGGAAGTAGAACATTTAAGGCTCCAAAAAAGATGTACCTCCTCTACCTCTGATATACTACGTTGAGTAGGAAGACCATGAAAAGGTTTGCCGCTTTTCTTTGCCCCACCTTGTTTTCTGTCAGCCTTTCTTTATGTCCTTACCCTTGATGTTTGCCAAGGCAAGCATGCTGGATGTGGTTGCAGGTGATGGTTTCTAATCCTCAGCATCCTCAGCCCTCGGAGGTGCTGCCACACTTGCTCCTGGAGCCCTGTGCCGAGGTCAGGAGGGAGCTGTCTGGAAGAAGAACAATGCGTCGCCCTGACACAGTGTCACAGTCAGCTTGAGCATAACTTACTGTGTCAGGAAGAAAGAGCAAGAAAAAAAGCATGAGGCATTCTAATAAAAGCACCAGTAGAGTGAAGATTCATTTTTCTTAGAATCTTAAGAAGTTCTTTTTTTTCTTTTTTATCCTTTCTTCCCCCCATCTGCATTATCAGCTCTCTCCCTGCTGCGTCTCTCTCTTCCTCTGCTACTTTCAATATGCGTTGCAACTTCTCTCTCCTCCTTTGTTCGTGTTAGCGGGGTGAGTCTTTCCAGACGAAGGAAAGAGGACCTTTTGCTGCCCTACGTATCGCATAATTCCTCACCTTGTGAAGAGTGGAGGAGGCAATCCAAATCCCTTAGTTCTGAATCTCTCTCTTGGGTTGTACGTGGCAGCGGGGACAGGGTGCTGTTGGCTTTTACCGCTGCGTGTCGTTTGATGGCTGCTCACAAATCCAGGAAGTGATCCAAATCCTGTATGACTTCTTTTATCCCCAAAGGGACTTCCTGCAGAGGAAACAATTAGGGTGGATTTTGTTGGTTTTGAGTTAAGGAGAAGGCTACTATCAGATTTTATTTCCACTGGTATTTAAGAAGCAAGTCCTTTAAGATTTCACATGCTGAGTTGATTTGTGAGGAAAGCTTGACTAATTGACTTTTTTCAGGGGATGAAGAGGCCGCTCACCCTCAGGTGGTGACTGTGTTCTAGGGAAAACCTGTGTGGGTGTTTTGGTATTAGATGGAAGGTGCAAGTGCTCCTTTCCACCTGCCTGGGCTGTAAGACAGGGGGTTGGCTCAGCCCTCTACTTGGAACTCACGCTGGGAGAGGTACTTGAAGACACAGTTTTGACTCTGGCCAGAGAGGGAGGATGACATGAGGAACTTTGGCAATATCAAGATTTCAGGCTGGTATTTAAAATAAAACAAACGAAATTTAGGAGCAGCTTGAAAAAAAAAACCAAAACACTCAGATCTGAGTTGTGTGCCAATGTCATAGGAGCTTAATAGCCAGGAGCTGAATTCTACTTAAGGTTATGGTTTCCAAAAGACTGGTCTGTATTACAACTATGAATGTCCTCAAAGCTCAGGGACAATCACATTCAGCATTTGAACCTATGTAAGGAGGTCTCTCAGGCCTTGGATACAGATGCTTTCTGGGGCTTGTAGCTGTTTTCATTTCAGCAGTTGGGTAAAGGTTGAGGGAGGATACACTCAGACTTTCCTGTTGAGTTCTACGTGAGATCACAAACTGTCACGGGATGCTTTCAGTTTCTCACTGAAATAGTATTAATTTCTTTAGTTAATTAACCATATTACGGATTCATGGATATGCAGAGTTGGAAGGAACCTCTAGAGATCCTCTAGTCCGACTCCCCTGCCAAAGCAGGGCTGCCCAGAGCACATCACTCAGGCATCAAGTCTGGTCTTGAAAATCTCCAGAGAGGGGGACTCCGTGACCTCAAGGGCTGCAGAACAAACACGGATCCATAGAATTTAACACTGTTTGTTGATGTCATCACACAGAAAAAAAAAAAAAAAAGATGCAGAAGGCTTGGAAATCTAAAGAAAGTGTTGCTCTGGCAGGGAGAGTGTAGTGTGAGGCCAAAAGTGAATTCCTACAAGGCAGAGCTGAACGCTGTAGTCATGTGATAGATGGAGGAGACCAGTATAAATCACAGGATAAAATAACCGCTGTAAAGAATGCTCCTTGTCCTACAAATGTTGTGCAGTTATGCTCCCTCCTAGGATTTATAAACCATTTCAGCCTTTTTTTTTTTTTTTTTTTCACAACCTTTCAACAGTCTTGAATTCTCTGAATCAACTGCTCAGGAGAGAATTGAAAATGGCAGTGCACTGATGCTGTAAAGGAAACCAGAAGACTTAAGGGTGCATTTTTCTCTGCTTTAACACAGTGCAATATACTTGGAAATTAGTAATTCCAGACTGATGCTACTGTGGGCCCTTTGCAGGTTAAGATGTGGGCCTGCAGTGATGTAAGTTGCATCCTGGTGCAGCAGCGTGTAAAGTGGTGTAGTGAGTATAGGTGTGATGTTTTGTGGGTTCGTGGTGCTGGTTAGAAGAGGCAGGAGCGTGCCATGGAAATAATGGGTATTGATACATTCCTTGGCAAATTCTGCCAGTGACCCTACATCACTGCTCTGTCATCCTGGGTTTGTGGTGGTGACACACAGATGTTTCTGGTGGAAGCTGGGCCATCAGGATGGTAATGCTCCAGGCAGACAGGCAAAAGTGGTGGGAGCCTGTCTCTTGTGGTTGGAGCTGAAGGTGGAAACTCAGCTCACACGATGGCATAAAACTTGTAGAAGGATTTGGCGGGCACGCTGGGACTCTCGTTTGTCATTTTACCTTCAAATTCAAACAGAGCTAAAAGCAAAGGTGCGTTTGACTTCAAGTATTTGAGCACACACTTATTCTCCATTATCCCTGAAATTAAGGCTCATTTATGCTTGGTCTCGTTTTCTAACGAGAATGGAAAATGCCATTCATCCTGATGATTTGTGGAAGGGAAAAATGAATCCAACTGTTTCACAAATGACCAAAAAATATTGAGGATAGGTTTAAGCCAGTTCTGGCTCTACTCATATAAATTAGTGCACTGTTAGCACATGCTGCTGTGGGATGATTGACGTGAGTGTCTGGAAAACTATGTGTTTCTACAACCTATGAACTATTAAATGATAAATTTATTAGGAAGGAACGACATGGCACATACAGGAAAATCTCTTTGTAGTCCAAACCAACCTATATGTTTATCCCAATTAACTTACCAAGTGTACATTAGTTTTGTGCTTTACTCACCTGTGCATATAGGTTTCCTCCTCTTGCATTATTTAGAGGCTGAGGGAGCTGGGGGTGTTGAGCCTGGAGAAAAGGAGGCTGAGGGGAGACCTTCTGGCTCTCTCCAACTCCCTGAAAGGACGGTGTAGCGGGGGGGTATCGGTCTCTTCTCCCAAGGAACAGGCCATGGGACAAGAGGAAATGGCCTCAAGTTGCACCAGGGGAGGTTCAGAATGGAGATTAGGAAAAATGTTTCCATGGAAATGGTTCTTAAGCCTTGGAATGGGCTGCCCAGGGAAGGGGTTGAGGCCCCATCCCTGGAGGGAGTTAACAGATGCGTTGACAAAGTGCTTAGAGACACGGGTTAGTGATGGCTTTTTCTCAGAGTTAGGTTGGTGGTTGGACTGGATGATCTTAAAGGTCCCTTCCAACCCAGACAATTCTATGATTCTATGATCTCTGCTTCTGGTACCGAGAACTCTTCTTGAGGTGGTCAGTAGTGGCCTGAGATGTTGTCTATTTTTGAAGAAGTCTATCTGTCTGAACTGAGACAATTTGTGAAGTTAAACCTCATTAAACCTGTGTGTGGCTCCGGCTCAGCAGTGCTGCTGCCCTGGGTGTTAGTAATCTCCCTGTGCTCTAACCAGCATTCTTGGATTAAATATTTTTTTTTTCTGAAAAATGCATCATCAAAATTTCTACTGGCTTTCCTTCTTCAATTCTAAAAGTTTCTTTGAAAATTGAACCAGTGGAAAGCTCAGACCACTGGGAGGAAAACTTAGTGGCTAAATTCCGTACAAGGATGGGATGGATTACAGGAGAAGGGCTATAAAAAAAGAAGAGGAAAAAAACCCAAAACCTCCCAGACTAAAACAATTACTTTCTGAATTAAAATGCAATGCAATATTATTTTCTTTCAATGATTTCCTCATACAAAGATTCATGCAGTAGTCACTGCTTTAATTTAAATGAAATTATTTCTCCCCAGTGTGGGAAAGATGAAAGAGTGTTTTCAATTTGTAAATACTGGTGGAAAACTTGTAGAATTTTTATTGCTGAGTTTATATTTTAACTAAAAAGGGCTTTATGGAGTGAAAATAAGAACAGGGTTTTGGCAGGAAATTTTCATTATTTTAAAAGTTTCTAGCTTTTTCAATGGAAAAAAGAATCCAGGCGTGAAAATTTGTTCTTCTTGTTTACTTACTTTTGCTAGTAATATCTTTAATTTTTAAAAAGTGATATTTTTTTTTTTGAAACTGGAAATCAGCATTTAAAAACAGGCCATTTTTACTTTTTTTTATCTATTAAAAAAAATATAAAAACCAACCAAACCCCAACAACAATCAGAAAACCCCCAAAACAACCACCATTCCCCCAGCCACCCCAAATAAAACAGTCATAGATGCTTACAATGGAAATTATATGTTGGTTTGGGTTTTTTTTATTAAAGAAATATACCGTTTTCACTTTTACAAGATGGCATATCTCCCTCCTCTTCCCTGGGGCCATATTCAGATCTTACGGCGATATGAATCGTAGAAGCTTTTAGTAAAGAAGTAAAACTTGCTATCTCAGCCGTTACCCTGTTACTGACATCAGGTCCAAAACCTCTGCTAAATTCTCTAGTCCTTGTGTGTGATGGAGGAAGCGTGTTAAGGAGCTAAACCTGTGCTTACGTTGTAGAGGCCAGTTCCCTTAAACATGTTTGTAATGGAAATTTGGGTTTGGTAGCCTTCCTTTCTGACCTACAGAGTGTTTTTAAGTGCTTCAATGTTTTGTCACAGGAAAAAAATGGAGATAACTTTTTAGAGGTTGGTATCCTTCAAATTAACATGTGTTTGCTCTCTGTGATCACTCTGGCATTTTAATTCAGTTCTCTCCACCCAGCTGGGTGCCTGACTTAGAGCCATAGCTCAGAGGAGGGGTTGAAAGAAGTAAAAAGTAGAGAGCATAAATAATACCTGTAATAGTAAACTACAATCTACGGGTGCAGGTCTCAGCTGCTCAGCCATGCCTGCCCGCTTTGGAACTTGTCAATAGATGAAATGAGAAATTCTGCTCTAAAATAAGCACTTAATTTATTTTTGGCATGCTGACCAACGAGGAATTCTTTAGAGACATGTAGGAAGTGATTGGCCTGCCGACCAACTACTTACAGAAAACAAATATCTTTTTGGTCAAGAAGGTGCTCTAAAAATTGAGAATCTACCTGAGTTTAATTTTTGTGTGCTATGTCTCTCCATTTTTAAAGGTAGGGCAGCAGAACATCCCCATTTGTGATGTAAAAAGCAAGAATGTAGACATTGCATCAGTGATTGAGATAGTTGCTAATGATAAAATGGCCATGCCATTGGATAAGTAATTGAGAAGTGCTTTAAGTATCTGTTAATTACCTAAAAAAAAATAATGAATAAAGCTAATGGGAACTATGGTTAATTTAAAATATAGAATGAGATGTTTTCCTGAGTGCCTGGAGTTACCTTCCTCTGTTACATGTACGCATGGTTGGTTGGTTTCATCAAGAATACAGCAACTTTCCCCCCTCTGCATTTTGTTAAAGATTTAATTTTTCAGCAGGTAAAGGCAGAGCCAAAGCGTCTGTGCCACAGACTGAGCCAGGGGCTAGAGCTTGTGAAGGACCTGCACAGGCCATTCTTTGGTATGGGGCATATATGGGGGTCTGTAGATTAAGCGAGTCTTTGAAGACTTCAGATTTGAATTTAAATTTATCTTCTGTCACAAAAGCTGAGTTTTTCAAATATTTTTCTTCCTAGACAAAAAGTTGCTCAAAGGGAGAGTGTTGCAAGTTACTCTGTGATGTTTTTGGCCTCTTCTAGTCCAGTAGATATTTTGATCTTGTATTTTAAAGTAAGACTTATTAAATGTTAAATTAGGAATTTGGCAATTATTTTCCCAAAAGAAAAATAATAGCTACTTTTCAAGGAAATACTTACTTTTCCTTTGATATGGCTCAATTGGCTATAGTTATTACAGAGAAGTCAAACCAGATGCGGCTGGAGTCCTCATCTGCTTCCACTAAGGCTGACATGGACTTAATGCTGGAGTATAGCTTTGATGACAATTTGAATGGGAACTCAGAGACTGTATTCCTGAGTTTGAAGGCTTCAGTACTGACGGAGCCTTAAACTAGGTGGTTTTGTAATTTGAGATTTGAATTGTTCTCTAGACCTGCATGAGGCCAATAAAGTGTTGTAGATAAAATGAATTTAGCTGACAGATATGCAACACGTGCAGTATATTTTTATTATATCTTTGCAAAGGTAAAGCCAAGTGCTGAAATCTTTATTCATTTGTATCTCTGTCCTTACCCGGACTAAACTCCTGTTGGCTCTAACCTGTCTCTGATTCGTTGAAATCGGTGGGAATGTATCTCCATAAAGAATTGGGAAAAACCGGGAGGGGTCGTTGACATGATGGAGGGCTGTGCTGCCATGGCATGCCAGACCTGGACAAGCTGGAGAGCAGGGCAGAGAGGAACTGGACAAAATTCAATAAAGGCAAGTATAGGGTACTGCACCTGGGGAGAAATAACCCCCTGCAACAATACAGGTTGGGGGCTGACTTGCTAGAGAGCAGCTCTGAGGAGAAGGACCTAGGAGTCCTGGTGGACCACAGGATGACCATGAGCCAGAAGTGTGCCCTTCTGGCCAAGAAGGCCAATGGCATCCTGGGGGGCATCCAGAAGAGTGTGACCAGCAGGTCAAGAGAGGTTACCCTGCCCCTCTACTCTGGCCTGCTGAGGTCCCATCTGGAGCACTGTGTCCAGTTCTGGGCTCCCCAGTTCAAGAAGGACACGGAAATGCTGGAGAGGGTACAGCAGAGGGCTACAGAGATGATGAGGGGTCTGGAGCATCTCTCTTAGGAGAAAAGACTGAGGGACTTGGGTCTTTTTAGTCTGGAGAAGAGAAGGCTGAGGGGGGGATCTGATCAATGTTTATAAATACTTAAAGGGTGGGTGTCAAGAGGATGGGGCCAGTCTTTTTTCAGTGGTGCCCAGTGACAGGACAAGGGGAAATGGGCACAAATATGAAAATAAGAAGTTCTCCCTAAACATGAGGAGGAACTTCTTTCCTGTGAGGGTGGCAGAGCCCTGGAAGAGGCTTCCTAGAGAGGTGGTGGAGTCTCCATCTCTAGAGACATTCCAAACCAGTCTGGACATGTTCCTGTGCAACCTGCTCTGGGTGGATCCATTTTGGCAGGGGGGTTGGATGAGATGATCTTCAGAGGTCCCTCCCAACCCCATATAATTCTATAATTTAGGATGTGAGACACTTTGCTTCAGCCTCGTGGGCTGGCATTACTCACGCTCTCAGGGTGGCACGGCAGCCACATGAGCAAAGCAGCATTTTTGGGTGGACTCTTGCCCTATTTTGTTAGTTCTCACATCGACATTGACAAAAACTTCCTGCTTTAACAGTTTCAGTCGCTCGTTAGTTCTGCAGCTATTACTGTGTGAAGACTAAAAAATATTTTCTGGATATATTGTAAGATTTGTTTCTGCCATTGACTTGCTGGGTCACGCTGTCTGGTTATCATCCTGTTCCTTATATCTAGTTTTCAGGGGCTATTCTGAATTTAACATATTTTTCTAGGTGATACCTTGAATCTTAAGGAAGTGAAATAACTTGTGCATGTATTTTGATTGGTGTTTTGGTCAGTTATAAGTAATTTGTTACTGTGTTTCATACCTTTTACTTTTTGAGAGTCTCTTGCATCATGATTTTCAGGATAGCACTCCTGAGCAAAATTCTCACAGGGATATTCCCAGCACAGTCAAATGCAAACACAGGTACCTTGGAAGATTTGGTGTTTTCAAATATTTTATATAACTTACCTTTTATATTTGCTGTGGCTTACTGTGTTGTAATGAGAGACCACTGATTTTTGAGCTCTTGCTGCCCATGCAAGTAAAACTCCTCCCTCGAGTTCTTCCAGTTTGATGCTGCAGTTGAACTCCTAACACTTTAAAATTGTTTTTTTAATTTTTTTTTTCATCTCTCATGATCGTGCAAGATTGCTGGATGTATTGGAGTTCGTTATTATTTTCACTAGTGTAAAACAAGAGTAGGATTTGGATCTTGAAATAGGTTTGGTGTTGGGGTTTTTTTGTATTTTTTTTCAGTAAGACCAAATTACAATTTGACTGCTTTCATTATAGATGATCAAACAGAACTGCAAACACAATTTTCAGATTAACATCCATTACAGTATAAAGTATTCAGTGGCAGCCTTTGCCAAGAGCTGTCCAGAACCTAATTATTCATCATTAAACTGCAGCCTGAAGACACAAAACCAGATCAGAGGTCTGCTGTATGACATTGCCCTACATGCACATAACAAAACAGAGGGCTGGATCCACAGGGGACATGGGTCTCTATTTCTGCTTCCTGCTCTTCGTGCTACAGCAGTTAAAATACACATAGTGTTCACAGGGAAGGGCCCTGAACCCCTGGTGGCCATCTTCTTCCCCTCCAGGACTGCCCTGACCTCCAGGCTGCAGTCTTGCTCCCTGCCTTGCTCTTAGTCCCTCCACTCGGGATGCCATGCAAGGGATAGGAGCTTTGGTAGGACAGATGGAAAAGCCCCCTGTGGTCTCTCCTGAAAGGTTGGAGGTGTGTGATGAGCTCCCACCTTACAAACCCCAGCAGTGGATAGCATGAAAGGCCATGATAGACGTGTGGTGGAGAGGAAGGAGTAGTGTGGAGCCAACAAGCACCCTGCCTGGGCTTCTGCAGCAGGATGGGGCAGAGGCAGTGTGGGTTTCCCTACCCTGCTGCAAGGACCTGTCTCCCGGAAAATACAAGCTCCCTTATGACCTGATGTCATGTGGTTGTCTTATTTGGCATTTGAGGTTCTAGAGTGCAGAAGTGAGCCCCAGCCCCAAGGGCTGTTTTTTTCTGTTTGCATGTTAGAGAATGCCCTGAGCAGTGGAAGGGGTGCGTGGGCATCCCAGGAGCTGACTCTGGGCAGTAGTTTACATTTGGACAGATATCTCCACAACAAAAAGAGTTCATAACTTTCTGTCTGCCTTTTAAGAGGGGCTAAGAACCTGCAAATTCAGCATGATAAATGAGAGCTTGGAAAACTCAGCAACTGAAAATAGAATCCTCATCAGTTCCAGCTTTCCACATAGTATTAAAAATAAGTATGTACAAACTGATGCTTCTGCTACTTGACCTGACCAAGGACAGCTTCCCATTTCTTTTTTACGTCCCACACTCACACATTTTACTGGAAGTGATTCCTCATAATGAAAAACATGAAAATGTATTGGACTGTTCTTCCTTTCAAGGATGGTATGGAATGAATTGGAAATAAACGTAGAAATTAAAACACTTAACTTCTCCATAAAATCGCGTTCAGTAAGTCTTTAAACTAATGACAATTCAAAATTGTAATGCCTGGAGCTAAAAATGATTGTGTTTAAAGTCAACGAGGCAGACCCACAGTATAAACTTCCATCAAGATGTTGAGCCTATACTTGTATTCTGTTTGCACTCTCTTCTCTTTTAAGCCTTAATCTTCAATAAGAGCTGTGGAATAGGGCCAAGTAACATGGAGAAGCCTATGTGAAGTGAAATCCATAGCAGAAGGAGAAATCTCCTCGATAAACTATTCAACTGCCTCTGTTAGATAGTGATGGTTCCTGCTGTTATTATGGGGGTAGTAGGTTGCAAAATTTCACATCTCACTTCTTTTTTTTTTGCCTCTTGGCATTAAAGACTCAAATTCAACAGTTTCTTTCTTCTCTTTTCTTTTTGGGTAGAGCTGGAGAAAATACGAACTCTTTCTTTGTCCTCACCTTTGTCTCACCTTTCTATGTCCTCTGCTTTCTTTCTTTAGGGTATTGTATTGCCTTTTTCAGAATTACCTCCTTTTCTTTAAATGTTGAAAGTTTGATTATTACAGCCCAACAAGATTCCTCAGCCAATCGACCTGGGGCTAGAGACCTGTATGCCCTTTCCATTTCAAAAGTGTCAATATCTTCAGATTCCAGAATGGCTTTCAACTTTTCTACTTTTCTTCCTTTTTTTTTTTATTTAATAAAATTATTTCAGTGAAAGTAACCTCCAGAAATTTCTCCCACCATCTCTTTTGCCAAATAGACATTTAGATGACTGTAGGTTTTCAACGGCATGCAGCTTTCTCAAAATGTTTGTAATTTGCTGTTTAGAAACCAAATATGCAATAAAAATGGATCTGAAATGCTGCTTTCAGCATTAGATGCTTCTGCTAAAATTATTGTAAAGTGACTGAAGTGCTCATGCTCTGGAAGTCATCAGAAAAACAGAAGTGATGCAGGTACCTGGCCTCCTCCTCTTTCACCTCAAAATACATCTATGGCAGAAATGCCTCTTCTGCCATTCTTTCTTTTGGGCCAAGGCCTCTATTCTTTTGGGAAGCTACTTGAGGACTGAAAAAATGTGACTTTGAAGCTGTATCCCTCCCATTAATTATCTGTTTTTCAAAAATCCTGCATCTTTGTCCACAGATACTTGGATCCACTGTACACTGGTGGATCACAGCTGATGCCTATTCCAGTTTTTTAAATTTTGGAATCCAACTCAAAATGACCTGGGATTTCTGGCTTTTAAAGGGCAGGCCAATCAACTCAACTTGGATGGGTTGAGTGACTGATTGTTGTCATAGTACATGTTCATGCCTCTCTGATGGTGCTTAATGGGACAGAATGAAGAACTGCATGATTCAAATCCCAAAATCATAATCACTTTCTGGTTTAAAAGGCCTTGGTTTTGTTATTATCAGTGGTAGATTTGCTTTCCTCCTTATTTAAATATAAACTCATCAAATCGAAGGTAAAGCCAAGCTAAACAAAATAGCATAAGTAGTTATTGCTGATCTGAATCAAACAAGAAATAGGAAATAGGTGGAATAGGTGTAAAGATCTTTAAGGATGAAAACACTTCTTGAAAATTCTTTTTCCTGCTCTTGAGTGCACTTGAAAAGGAAGTGTCTAATTCCCTTTCTGAAGGTGAGGAGGGCTTTGGCTTAATTACATTAAACTGATTACATCTTGAGGTGAACCTGAGCCATTCCAGTGAATTTATGTGATTTGCATCCATCAGAAAACTTGAGTGTAGCATGGTTAGAAACTGTTCATGCAAAACTAATGAACTCAAGTCTTGTAAGTACATGGTATTTGGCAATAGCTGCCATTTGTATCTTGCATGGTAGTCTGAAAGTTATCTATATACACAAATTGTCTTGCTTTAATCACACTGGTATAGCTGAAGTGATGCAGTTGCTCATAATTTTTCTTCTGTGTCAATACAATTATCTCAGGCCAAAACGTAACAGCGCTTTATATATTTTTACCAAAATAGTTTTCTAAGTGCCTTGCCTGTATTTTTTTTTCCTTTTTTGATATAAGGCCATAGTCAGGAAGTGTCTTAGGGAACAAAGTTAGCTAAAGAATCTTTTTGTGCTGAGCTCTTCACTGCTGTCCCCCCAGCCGAGGGATGGTTACTGGCTGCCTGAGTGTTTCCAGTTAGTTTTGAAGCCAATAAACCAGGTGAGATCAGACCACCATCCTAAGAGCTCGGTAAATTAGCCCATGCTGGGCCCAGGGCTTTTATACCTGGCCTGTGTCCAGGTCCAGAAATGCCTTGTTAAAAGCAGAGATTGAATGGCCCTGCGTTCCAGGCATTTCTGTAACTGGTGTGCACACACGCCTCATGATGGCTTGACCCATTGGACAATGCTCATTTTGGTATTTAATCACCTAGAAAGTTTTTCCTGCTAGGGTTCTTGCTGAGTATGCATATTTCCATTCCTTTCTCTGATTTTATTTTATTTTTGGATTGTCTATAAAAGATTGACCTTCCACTCTTTCAAATATTCTTGCCATTAGATATAAAGCATATGTATTGGCATAAAACCATATATGGAATGAAAATTACTGGCAGTTCTTGAAACACATTCTGTGCATGAAAGCCTAATTGTACATTGGACAGTGGTGATCATTAAAAAAATAATTTGAATACTCGTGGTATAAATCAATGACCTTTACTTCTGTGAGTGCTTGCATTGATACTGAGGTTGTCAAGTGCTAAGCCAAGCTGAAACTGTATATTGTGTGAAAAGAAAGGTGTGTGCCAACACTCTGTGCCAACAAACAGCATGCCCTAAGTGAGGGTGAATGAGGAGACTGGTTAGGAGATTAGCAGGTTAAGGTGCAAGAGTAAGAGATTGTTCATGGGAGTAAGGATTGATTCTTACAACCCTGAAGGAAACAGTTGGCTGAGATGATGCATTTGATTCATCTGAAATGTTTGAGGAATTGCCCTGATAAGCAGAGCATCTGAAAACTTCCCCATCTAGCTTCCATAAGCTGGAAATGCTTTTAGGATACAAATGTTAGAAACTGGGCCAAATTCAGTTTTCAGGGTATCAATGACGTAGCCATTGTTCTAAATGAAGTTTTCTTGGGGTTTTTGTAATGCTGATCCCTCAGATACCACTAAGTGTTGAGTGAAGAGATTGTGTCTTTACTGTTCCGAGTTCAGAGCAAAGTCAGGGTGATTCACAAGTAGGGTGTAAATTCACAGGAGCTGCCCTGTGGTTGCTTTTTGTCTGGCTGCTCTTGGTACCTTCCCAACTGGCATACCTTGAAAGGGAGACCTAGTCAGAGTGATGTAGAGTCATAGAATGGTTGGAGTTAGATAAAGTCCGATTCACTTGTATAGTTTTGTGTGTTCCCTAGTACTAATGAGAGTTTGTTTGCTGGTGTTAGAGGTGTTAACAGCTGGCTCTGAAAACTGAAGTCCTGTGTTTGTCTCCTGTTTGGGCCACGCGTTCCCAACTCATTCTATACTGCTTCAAGCAAAACACAAGAGGGAGGAAGATGTGCTACTCCAGGAGTCTCTGTGTGCCCCTTAACTATTCATCCCTGTTCTGACAGCAGAAACAAGCACGGTAATTAGCAGATCCATGCTGTGGGTTTTGCAATCCTGGTGTCTCTCATCCAGAACAGGACTGGTAACACCTGTTGCTTTGCACCTGTACCCCACAACGGTTATCTCAAGGCAACATCCTTCTCTTTGGTTGACTGTCAGCTGAACGTGAGCCAGCAGTGTGCCCAGGTGGCCAAGAAGGCCAACAGCATCCTGGCCTGTATCAGAAACAGCATGATGAGTAGGACTCAGGAGGGGATCGTCCCCCTGTACTGGGTACTGATGAGGCCCCACCTCAAGTGCTGCATCCAGTTTTGGGCCCCTTACCACAAGAAAGACATTGAGAAGGGGAACAGAGATGGTGAGGGGTCTGAAGAAGAAGTCTTATGAGAAGAGGCTGAGGAAGCTGGGGGTGTTGAGCCTGGAGAAAAGGAGGGGAGACCTTCTTGCTCTCTCCATCTCCCTGAAAGGAGGGTGTAGCCAGGGGGGTCGGTCTCTTCTCCTAAGGATCAGGTGATAGAACAAGAGGAAATGGCCTCAAGTTGCACCAAGGGAGGTTCAGATTGGAGATTAGGAAAAATGTTTCCATGGAAAAGGTTCTTAAATCTTTTTAAGAATGGGCTGCCCATTCTTTTTAAGAATGGGCTGCCCAGGGAAGGGGTTGAGGCACCATCCCTGGATGTATTTAAGAGGGTTTGATATAGTGTTTAAAGACATGGTTTAGTGATGTCTTTTTTAATCAGAGTGAGGTTGATGGTTGGACTGGATGATCTTAAAGGTCCCTTCCAACCCAGACAATTCTATCATTCTGTGATTCCCACCAAGCTGCCTGGGTTGTCACCAGCAAAGCAGAGGCAGAAAATGGATCTCTGGATGTCAGTTGTATGGCAGTTAGTGCTTGGGCTGAATTTATACACACATAGCAATAGAGTATGCAGTTCATTTACAACAAAATAATGCTTTCTTAAGTGAGAATGAATGAGAAACTCAGGAGACAGACAACGTGGTTAGTCCAGATTGAGAGCTCTGGGCTCACTTGTAGGACACAGAAAGAGCTCTGCACCCTCAAATCACCTGTGTTTTGTTTTCACTTGCAGCAGCGTAGCCCCTGACTACTGCAGGTTCAAATCAATGAGAGATGGCTCAAGGCCGAAGTCAATTTTGTTTTAAAGTTTCTTCTGGCAAAATTTGGCCCTGGAAGCTTATACTTGGAGCTGTACAAAGTTTCATTTTATTACGGTATGTTTCCCCCTCCATCCCCAAATTGGCGACCGCTTTTATGAATTTTGGCAGGGCACGAATGATCCTTCACACTCAGCCTGTAATTTACAGCTCTGTTTGGTTTTACATAATGTACAATTTCAACGTTGTCTAACATTTCTTCATGTACTGCGGAAGACTTTCAGGTTTTATTAAACTGGCATATATAAATTGATTTTCCAGCTGGATGCAGTCACTTGGCAAACTCTGCACATTCAAACTACATGCGAGCTAAATTACACACTCTAATAGTGTGTTTGAATTATTTTATGTGCAACACCGAGTTGCAGGAGCATGTGGCAGTTTCCCAGTGCTTTGCCTAGCTGGAGTTTTGCTCCCAGCGAAAGGAACTGCTACAGAGACAGATATAAATATTATAGTGAAGGAAGAAGCAGGCTGTGCCTTTTGGTAGGACAGACTCTTGCTAATTTGCACTTGCTGAGAAGAGGTGTTACTCTCCCCATGAGATGAAGAAGTGTTACTTGGGGCAAGTCGAAGTCTGCAAAATTACCACTTGAGTTAGAGGGCGTGATGGATATGAAGAAAAATAGAGTTAGACTGGTCTCCAGTGTCAAGGGGATTTCTTATACAAATAGACAAGTCCATGAGATGCAGGAGTCTGGTCTGCAACTGTTTCGTGACCGAATCCTGGAAAACTTGAGCATATTGATTGGATTTCCTCTTTGCTAGAATGTGTCAGGATGCCAAGTGAGGCACTGTTCACCTCGGATGTGCTCGCTTCCTGATTTTGCCATTCTTGCTCGTTGAGAGTAGGCTTTAATCCCTATCTAGTCTCATGTTTGCATTACTCTTTGTGAAGGATCAGAATATGCCTTAATCTCAAACTAGTTACCCCAAAATTAGGACTGGGTAAAAGAGTGTGTTGAACACTTGCTCATTGAAGGTGGGCAGGTGACTTCTGTCCACGTGGCCTGAGATTTATGGCTGAGTTTTGAATTTGAAAAGTCATTTGGTGCCAGCTGTGTGCTATCTAGAAGGTTTGGGCCACCAAACCTTGGGGCTAGCCCCTAGAGGTGAGTTTTGTTTTTTTTTATAATGATGTTCGCATTTACCAGAAAGCTTCAAGTATTTCTATCCAGAAGGTTATCCTACTCCAGGGTGCAATGCTCAACTCAGTAATGGGTATCTCTGTCTCACAATGGCAGTACTCTTGCTCTTAGGGTGCTTTTGTGGAAAGTCACACTGATGGTGACACTTTGTTCTGCTGGAGTCAGCTCCTAGAATCGCTCAGGCTGCCGGCAGATGCAGTATCTCAGAGGGGCAGTGCTGGACTTCGCATTGTGAGGTTGTCCTCTTGATAAGGTTTCACTCTGTATCAGAAAAAATGTCACAGCCACAACCTCTTTGCAGAATGGAATTTCTAGTTTTGAGCCTTTTTTGTGTTGAGGTGCTGCAAGAGTTTTATATCAGGCTGGGAATTCTCTAATGCACGTCCTGTCCCACAAAAAGTGGAAGAAAGGAAAGCAGTATGGGAATGTTGTCACCAATAATCTTTTAATTCACCAGATATTTGAATATTTCTGGAGAGTAAAGTGTTTCCTTATTTCGTGAGATGGAATTAGCAGTAAATTCTGCTATTGCCTCTCAGAGTTGATTTTGTAGCCATTGCTCCTTTTACAGGGCTTTAGGTGTCACCTGTGCTACCTATTTAACACATGGATAAACACATAGCAAGCATTATATCACTTTATTAGGCCACTAATATCTAAGAGCTTTGTCTTATGACATGGTATAAACAATAAATCACATGCTCATTGCAGTTATTCTTTATGTCAAGTCTTATTTCTACATCAATGGCAGAATAAAGTGTTTGGTACAGTTTTCTTGTTACATTTTTCCGCCTCCTCTGTTGTTATTAATAGAAGATATACCTGATTGTTCTGCTGGAGAAGGCAATATGGGATAAATTGTGGGCTCGGATGAGGGAATCTGAAAGAAATGTCTCAGTTCTCACATGGTATTGATGAC
Organism: Scolopax mira; assembly: GCA_004320125.1. NCBI lineage: Eukaryota > Metazoa > Chordata > Aves > Charadriiformes > Scolopacidae > Scolopax > Scolopax mira. The sequence goes on from BJBW01006662.1 coordinate 34,268, forward strand.
TCTGGTTTTCTTTGGGAGAACTGGGTGAAATCAGTGTACTAAGAACCAGATAGTTGAAGCTCAGTCAAAACTCCTTTGCCTAGTACTTTCTATTGAAAAGGATGCTCTAAAGCCCAGAAAGTGGAGGTCGTGCATAGTGTTTAGGACACGTAAATATGGTCCAAGGTACTGGCAGGAGGTGCTCATCAAAGATTTATTGCGGGAAGTGTTGATCAAAATCATAAGTTTAAAGCACGCTGTACGGTTCCAGACTATGTGATGTTGGTAGCATCATGAGGAAAAAGAACAGATTTGGATTTTAATGAAGAGCTATATTAATTTTACCTCAAAAGAAAGAAGTATTTTATGTCACCACAGCCATCTGCCATTGTTGTCTGTCAGAGCTTTCACCTTTGGTTTCCTGGTGGTACGCAAGACCACAACAGTGTGCTTAGCTCCATCGTGTTGCTCCAGTGCTCCATTGCCAGCAGCATCTCTCCCAGTTTTGTGTGTGAGTAGTTGTTTAGCCAAGGGACAAAGTACTACTGTGTAAAGGCCTGAACTGAACAATCTGATTGGTACTTAAGTTATTCTGATTAATAATAAGCTCATCTCTCTTTCATCACTACCTATTCTGGAGTGAAGAAATGGAAAGGGAAGAAGGCTGGGCACTCGCGTGTTGTTGAACTAACTTGAGGCTGCTCACAAGACAGGACTTTCCCAACTAAGTATCCAGATTGTAAGAGGTACAAGTTGCTATTTGGGAGAGTTTTCCTGTTGCCTTTTCTTATGTCTGTTTGGAGTAGCTGTGCGGACAAAGAAGAGAAAGGCTTCTCTTCAGATTACCATCTCCTGCCTGAGCCTAAAATTGGGATTGCTTATCCAGTCTTGCAACTGGAAGGAAAGCAAGAACCACACTATCTAGTATGTAGATCTCGTAAGGGTGTTACAACATTTGTTCCCTAATTCATGCCTCTCTTTTCTTTGCAAATCACGCAGAAAAACATCCTGTTTCCAACAGATTTTTGCCAGACCGTTTTGGGGAATGTGATTTCAACCTCTGCTTTGTTTGCAGACTACCCGCTCCATCTGTTAGTTGTTTGCTGTTTGTGATGAGTGGTTTGTGGCCTAAATTGCATAAAGTCTTGTTCTTAGCAGGAATGAATCAATGCACAACTACACTCTTTTACTCTTCAAAAAAAACCAGAAAAACCCAGCACCTTGTTTTGCTTCCATTCCTTGATTGGTTGCCTGAATTTTTTTGGTGAAGAGAATATTCAAATATTCAAACACTGATTAATTTATAAGAGCAATTGTTTTCCAAAGAAAAGCATCATTCAAGCAATTTTTAGCATGAAGAGGAGGGAGTACAGTGGTATTGGGTAACCAGTGTCCATAAACCCATCAGGGTAGCGTGCCCTCCCCAAAGCCAGTAGAGTATCTAATCTTCATTTCCATGAGTCATGGCTTTATCCAACCCTTTTGTAGGAGCTTGGGATCCAACAGTCTGAAGGGTGAGATTTAAGCTGTAGTGGAAGGTGTGTGCAAAGTGAAAGCTCTTCAGTGAGGATCACTGTAAATAAGTTTGTTCTGTTGCGGTTACCAAGAGAAGGATGGAGTTTGAAGGCATGAGTTTGGTCAAGTGTGTTACCTGGAAGGTGGCTTAGACCTTTGTCATCATCTACGAATACGGTCATTTAGGAGTGAGAGGCTGAGAGTGAGCTTGTGGGATCATTAAAGGCCACATCTGCTCAGTTTTGCAGCTTCTTCTAGTCCAAGCACAGTTTCCCCTCTTCCTAACCCTACATTGAGGTGCCTTGTGCCTCCATGGGGCTGCAGGGAGGTGCTGGCAATGTGGTGTAGGTCAGAAGACACACTGGGAAAGGGAAAATTCGACATTGACTAATGCCCCATTAAATCATGTGTTTGGGATCTCCTGGGTCACGAACTGTGAGAACTTTCCATGAGAACTATAACTCAAGCAGGCAGCTCTGGGACAGTCGCGCAGCTGCGCAGGGCTTTTGCACTTGAAATTGAGGGTTTTAGTTATTGTTTCTTTTTAATTTATCAGGCTGTGAGGTGCCTGAGCCCCTAGAGGGTGCTGACAGCACAACAGAGAGAAGCTCTGCCTGCGCAGCTCCAGCTGCAGGGCAAGGAATTGACTTTATGGTTCCTTTCTGATTTCTACCCTCTATCGTTTTCCCCCAAAACATCCTTAAATTGGATAGTCAACGCTGCTTGCAGGCTGTGGGAGGCACGATGCTGAAGAGCATCAGGCAGAGAGTGGGGTCAGGCAACTTGGAGAGTTTATTGCACCCAGGGCTGGGTTTTGGTGGCTTTTTTTTGGGGGGGAAGAATGGACACGCAATGCGGAGAGCCCCCCCCCTTCCTGCAGATCAGTGCAAGCAAACTTGGGGTGGGATGACAAGTTTCTTTCATGCACCCCTTCTCCAAGTGGGCATCTTGGAGATCTGCATGTACACCAAGAATTTCCAAGTTGGGCTTCAATGGGGGGGAGGGCTGGAGGAGCAGGGGGGGGCTGTCCTGCTCGCCCTGCGGTGCAAAGGAATGCAAGGCCTTCCAGAGCTGCAGCAAATGTGTTTAAATAATATATTTATCGAGGGGACTTCGTGGTTTCAAAAGTCTCAACAGGGTTTTCTCATTAAGACTTTCTGATGTAAAATAATAAAAAAGAAAAACCAACCCGACACTATCAGGGATCAAACGAGACTTTTTCTCCGTTTTCTTGCTTCTCCCACGCTGTGTGTGGAAGGAAGGAGAAACATAGGAAACGGGCAAACAGGCATTAATCCTTTCCTGCCAAAATTTCTGTTAGAAAACGTCTCCCTTCTCCTACCTTTACCATCCGAGTGCTCGGCTGCTTTGAGGGATTGATTTGATACATTGATTCTATTATGGCAGAGCTTGCAAAGAGTGAAAGAACATGAAATATGGTTCCCTAAAGAGCAGATTTCTTGGTCAAGAAAGATTCTTACAGACTAGCAGCAGAAAGAGAGCGCTAGCAAGTATGCTAAATAAAAGCAGATACCAATCATAAACAATTACATATGTGCTTAAAAATTCTCCTCCGGACATCTTTACATTTGCTGGTGGAAGTCACCTTATGAATATCAGCAGATGAATTATTCTATATGGGTAAGGAGTTGAAAAACCAAAGGACATCTCACTTTTTCCTTTAACCTTGGGGAATAGGCAAGATCTGGCTCTTGCATCTCTTTTACGAATACAGTCCCTGCGAGGGGAAAAAACCCATATGCGTTGGAAGGCTCCTGAATACATCTAAATAACAGGCATATCAATTAAATGCCAGGCTTTGGGCTGAACGATAACCTGTATATAAATCATACTGTGTGCTGTTTGCTTCAGATTTATGCTGAACTGCAAATCTAGCTCTACTGGGAAGTTTGCACAGACAGACAAAACCAGAAGTACATCTGCCTCATCCATTTGTTTAAGCAGAACTAAACTGATGGTCTTAAATCAGCAATGGAAGCTAGAAATCTTTTTATATTCTCTCTAGAGGAGCATCCCTGTTTATCTGTTTGTAGTTAGAACTAATATCTTGTGGTCACCCAAATATTAATTTTAAATAATTTTTTTTTTATGTAACTGCCTTTCTTTGATGCATACCCTCTTGCAATCAGTCTGCTTTTTTGAGAAAGGTATTAATTATTGTCACTTCTCAGCTAAATATTTTTTTTTGTTGCGTAACTTTCAGCCTGCATTTTGATTGCAAACTTTCTCCTTTGACTATTTGTTAATACGTCTTGGATGTCTAAACTTATAGCACAGTATTGTTTCTGGCTGCCGATCGTGTGACTCAGATTTTTTTTTTTAAACAGTAGAAGGATAATTGGCAAGTAACAAACTTTCGATACAAATTAATCATTCTGGCATTATGGAAAATGCAGGATTCTCAAGGATTTCCAGAAATACCTACTGGCTATAGGAATATTCCGAAATAATGAATAGTATTACTCACAGCCAACTGCAGTTTGGCAGTCGTGCCTGCAAAATAGTTTTGAATAAGGTTTATGCCTGTTTGTTTTTTACTGTTCAGCCAGAACAAGTGCTATCGCTTCCTAACCCGTGATTAATTCAGCATTGCCAAATCCTGTGATTTTTATCGCAAGTCTCGTGATACTTGGTGGTTTTTTTTCTACAACTTCCCATTGCTGGAGACGTTTAATTAGGTGAGAATCTCAGTTTTCATTTTTATGGAAGTAAGTTTCTACTCCTTGGGCTGTGAAGAAGTTTGAAAATATGACCCAGGGGCATCCTAAAGACAGCCACAACCCCAGAAAAAATACAAATCAATCTAACTTTTTTTTTTTTTTACCTCATGATCTTCAGTTGGCTCCTCAAACATCCCAGTTTGATGGGGCACCACCCTTAGCAGATTTTCCCCTTTTCCTCCCTAAATTTGAAAGGCTGATGGGTTTTCTTCAAAGGGGGTGGAAGGCCTGATCCTTGTGAAGCTGCGGCGAGGCCACACGGACAACGCTCAAAGCGCTCCTTCGCCACCTGTACTTTTAGCTCAACCTTACCGATGGGAACACAGTTATTTTTTTTTTTCTTTTTTGCTTCATGTTATTTTGTTCAAAGGTCAAATTCTTGGGTTCCCAGGCGCAATGAAACCCATTACACTCTGTGCTGTTACAAGGCGACCCTCCCTACGGCCTGAAATCGGAGCCACGTTACTCCTCAGGCTAACCTGCCACCAGCAGTAAAAAGTGAAGCTTTGCATGACGAACCTCCTGTGATGTGTGTGAATGTGCAGACATTCAGAAGAAACATTTTTTTTTTTTTTTCAGTTACAGGGGAGATCGTCAGGCTTTTCACAGATGAATTTTCCTTGAGTGTTCTCACCCAGCTCCTCCCCCCCTCATCTTGCTTTTTTTACTCAATCGTCCATGAACCGGTCCCAGTTTCTGTGAATGTACTTGCTGTTTATAAGTGTTTCCAATAGGAGAAGTGTGTATTTACTACTAGAGTAAATAACCTACAGTTGATGGCTTGTTCAAACTATTTGATTAGGGTTTTTCAGAGCTGGCTGAAAAGCAGGATTTCCAGTTTGTGAGGATTTATTTTTTTTTTTTTTTTTTAGAAGTTTGACTTTGGTCCAATTGGCCTGAAAACTTTTTTTTTTTAATTTCCTATGAACTGAAAAAATGTGCTCTGGAGACATTAGCCAGGGATGCCTCATGCAGCAGTCAGACTGAGTCAGACTGAGACTCAAATGTTTCACTGCTCCGTTTCCCTGCTGCTAAGACATAACGCCACCATCCCTGTAACATAGCCCAGGCTCTCTCTGGCCAGGGCAGTCCTGCCCTTCCTCTTCCTCCTGCCCCTTCATCCTCCTCACTACTGCACCTCTGCTGGAGGGGAACCATCTAGAAACAGAAAATTCATTGCTTGGCCCCTCCACTACTGGTGGCCACCCAGGAGAGAGGGCAGTACCCAAGTAGGAGAGGGAGTCAGCTCCTGTCCTGGCCTGCAAGGTGACATTTTTGTCCAGGGATGAGGCTTTTCCTTCCTCCTCAACAGCCACTTTCTAAGAAAATCAGTGGTGAAGCTACTGCTTCTGCTCTTCATGCCTAATCTGAAGGAAAGACTGTGATCTGTTTCATTTTTGGATTGAGCCTTTTGCTAGCAGGGTGGAATTAAAATGGGTAATTCAGAAAATAAAGTCATGGAGCACAAGGCTGAAAAGGGGTCTGGCTAAACTAAACATGAAGGGCAAAGACATTTATTGCTCTCACCTGCATCTCTGTTTTGACCTGTGTGACAATTTCTGTCTCCAGACTCTTCCTTAAACTTGTGAGAATTTTTGATCCTGATCTGGCCATTGCAGCTGAAATGAGAAGGGGGGAAAAAAAAAAAAATTGCCAGCAAAGGAAAGGCACCATAAAATAGACTATAGTGGAAGGAAATTAAAGATAAGGAGAGCTATGAGAGAGTCGCTGTTGAAATGCACATTTCACTGACAGGGCATTCGCAACAAGGAATGATAAAAAGGAGGAGGGGCCGTATCCTGCACACACGGGGAGTCGGAGAGCTTTCTCCTAAGTGCAGGAAAAAGCACTGTGCGTGACAGAAGGCCTGGAGCCCCGTCTCCTGCCAAAGTGACCCCAAAATGCGGATGGATCTCATTTCGAGTGGCTTTACCCAAGACCTTTTCCCCACAGCGTGGCGTGATGCCGGAGGGGAGCCCGTTCCCTCTTAGCGTGGAGTCACTGTGTGACAGCCACCTGCCTGCTGGCGTACAGATGCCCCTGCCCTCACTTTGATGAGTCAGGAAATCCTCCCTCGTCTTCTACGCGTGAGTTGAAAAAGTGCTGATTTAACGTCTTTTTTGGATTTGACTGGTGTATTTGGGAGGTTTCTTTCCAGTCAAAACAAAACAAAACAAAAAACCCAAACCACATTGCCAGATGCTACTCTGCTAGTATATCATTAAACAAAGAAAGCAGTAATTTTGTCACAGATACATATGGTACGGGGCTGATGGAGTCAGGCTGAGGAATCAGAGGCTTCAAAGAGGCCAGGAGACAGGCCATGCAATACGCCTAATTTTTAATACGATTAGAGACAGTTAAGAATGTCAATTTGTGTGACAAAAAAAAAAGAAAAGGTTCTGGAGTTCTCTTCCTGTTCGAGGACAAAAAGCAATTTTTAAATGGGAACTGTTGAAAGTTGCTGGCCTCATCTTCTCTATCCCATGCATCTACCGTGGTGACTCATGGAAGCTGTGGTTCTCGTGATCTGCTCTCCTCCAGGCCTGGCGCTCCCCATTCAGATGACTCTTTCCATCATGAGCTGCGGGAGTCCAAATAAAAAGAATACTGTGGTGCACTGTGGAAAATGTGCTCAAGCCCAAGAGCCAAAGAGGAAGAAGGGGGGCTCACAGCACTTGAGTTACTGCTCCCATGAGACAATAGGACTGAGAAGATGACTGGAAAATGAGGCTGCAAAGAAACACTGTGATTTTTTTTTTTTTTTTTTTTTGTGTTACAACCGCTTTTCGTGATTGGGTTAGCTTATCCTGGAGCTAAAAATTTTACTTTTTGTGACGGGAAATCAAAAACTTCTGAGAAAATCAAAACTTTCTCATGGAAAGCACATTTGGCAGAATCCACGTTTTCTTTTAGCAGAAGCGGTAACGCTTCAATGGGCTTTCTGATCCTTTCTGCTTCCCATATTTAGCCTTGTTTCAAGTGGGACTGAGCATGGGGTGCAGTTCCTGCATCCACAACTACGTTTATGTAGATGTCTAATTAACCAGTTTGATCAGCTGTCACGGGGCTTCTACCCGCAAATGTGCTTGCAGCTCTTCTTGAAAATGCTGCTTTAAAAGTAGGAGCTCCCAAGAGGCTGAATGGTAAGAATAGCATGATATTTCGAGTGATGACATATGGTGTCCCTTCTCTTCCCTCTAGCTTCAGTTCTGAGCCCACATACTTGGCAGCCTGATGCAGCAAACCAGAAGAGGTCTAGTGGAACAGATTTGCTAGAATTCCAGGCTTTTGTGTGCAAGCTCCCATGCCGAAATCTATAACTTGAATGTTGGGTAGGCACAACAAAGCTCGTTCCGGAGTTGCATAGCTTCTAGAGGGAGACACAGGCACTGTGTGTAAAAATGGGTCCCTTTATGAGTTCCTGGTCTAGTGGACTTGTAAACATAATTAATAGGGCATCCACCATGCTGTACCTCTCTGCAAGATGTGCTGGCTCTTGCAGTTTTGTCAAGCTGGGTGGGATCTAGAGAGCCTTAGCTCAGAAACTTGTGGGAGTCTCCAAGCTCATTTTGAGGAAAAAAAACACACCTGACTCTTAATATTCTTGAAGATGACTCAGGTGAACTTGAGGATTCGGAGCATTTGAAGCATTCCCCTCTCTCTTCCCTGTGGGCAATAGCAGAAAGGGTGAGGAGAACCTTTCTATAAATGGTGGCACGAAGTCCAAGGACTGCAGCATCCTGTAGCCTTTCTTCTCTGTAAGTGGCACTCCCCTTCCAAATGGCTCCTTGTATCATGAATGGCACCAGTTCAACCAGACAGGGGAATGGTGTGCTGTGGAAAATGGAGTTTTGTTACAGGACCAAGTGTTTTTATGGGGAAAAAGAGCAATCTATTAAGCACCCTGCTTAGACACAGAAAGCAATGTATGATTCTGCCTTTGCTAACAGGGTGGGGTGAGTAACACCCCATGTCATCCTGTTGGCCTTTATCTTGTGGAATTTATTGTGTTCGGTGTTACACAGTGTCTTCTCTTTCCTGGGCAATAGCATTTTAAATATAAATCACATTATAGAGCAGAACACCATTGGACAGACAAGATCACTTTATTCTTCTGAAAGCAGGAGAGATCTGCAGTTGTGGGTGGCAACTAAACCTACCTTTTCTTATAACTCTTCTGTTGTCTTCAAAATCTAACATTGTATTTTCATATTTGACATGGTCCAAGAGCTCCTTTGAGAGCTTCATACAATTCCAAGGAGAAAGTGCCCACAGTGTAAACTTAGAAACAGGAAACGACCAATTCAGTTATTTGGCTTTTGATGGAGAGCCACCTCCATTGGGGGTCACACTCAGCCTTCCCAGTGACCAGAAAAGGCAGAGAAGGCAAACCAGATCATTTGCATTGAGAAACTACTCTGACTGAGTGGGAACACAGGCTGAAATGGCAGCTTGCTCGTTTTGTAGAGAAATTGATTACTTAATCAGTGTAAATTAATAGTAGCTTGTTAATACTTTTTCTCTGCTGCACTGAGTAAAGATGGAACAGAAACAGAAAACAGGCGAAACAAAAGAAACTTGCGAATAAGAGGGAGAGATTTGAAGTGGCTTCTAAGAGTCTCCAGGTTTTGTCCTTCTAAAGGAAAGAAGGGTGCCTTTTAGAGTTGTGAGTTTGGAGGTTTGTTTTCTGTTCTTTACACTGAAGCTGTGAGTCTTATTTGGACCACAAAACTCCTAAGGAAACAGTGAACCACAATAATAAAGGTAATAAAAGCTGCAGGGCGGAGAGGGGAAGAAGGTATTTTCTAGACTTCATACAAATTTTCTAGATTTCATACAAATGAGTGACTAAAACTTGGAAGGATAACTGGCTTAGCATTTCTGTCTCTTCAGATCACAATACACATCCCCAAGCTCTCTGTAATTCTTTTAGATAAATGAGGACACATCCAAGTTAAACACACAGATATTTCTAACGTGGAAGACCTTCAAGGCTTCAGTGCAAGTAAGAGGAATCAGGATGGTGAACTGAGAAGATACCTAGGTTTGCTGCTCAAGAGACAGAATAGGGGTGAGGCAAATGGCTTGGAAGGAGGCGTGTGAGACCACAAACACTTTCTGTGCTTGCTCTGGTACTAGAAGGGAAGTTTTTCTGCTCCCTTTTTGTCAGGTAACTGGATTTCTCAGCTGTAGGGTGGAAAAATCTTCTGAGCATAAGTGAGAGCAGTCTTTGCGAATCACTACTATTAATTAACCCAAGAATATTGAACAAATGTCCATGTATTTTTCCTATTCAGGGCTGATTTCACCCAGCCGTTCCTTAGTTTATATGCCATTCACTGTTTTCTCTGCAGTTGCCTTTATTGTTTTATCCATGAATTTGTTTGATGTTGCAGCAATATAAGGTACCACTGGGAAGAGAAAGTACGAAAAAATTACCTAAACCTTTTTCAAAAATAGCTTTGTTTTATCAGGTTTTTGTTTTAGGACTAGAGGTTTGATGATGTGTGGAAGTGCCAGTTCTGGAAGGGACCCTGAGTCCTCATATTTTGGTGGCAAATGATAAAGGCCAGGGCTCTAGGCCTGGGTGTTATGGGGGGTTTGTTGCCTTTGTGTGCACAATCACAAACATCAGGAAGAAAACAGAGCTGTGACTCGATCAGCAAAATTAACTACGTGACCAGCAGCAAAACTTGTGGAGTTCCCCCTGCCCTTCCCTCTTATGTGAGTTTCCATGTTTTGGGGAGGAAAGGAAAAAGAATAGCTAATTACCTTGAATGGTTCATTCTGCAGCAGAGAATGGAAATTAAGTCTGTATGAGAGTTTGGCAGCGGGAGAACAGAGGCGGCTGAAAAGCAGCTCTGGAGTTTGGTTTATTTTGATTCAAAACTTGTGAGAAGGGAATACTGTCATTTGTGTAATTATTTTTGTTGTTTGTAGGGGAAAAATAGGCTAGGCCCCGAGAGCTCCCCGTGAGAGCCTGGAAAGTCCCACTGGAACAGCTCTTACCCTTGCTATCTCCTGTCTGTCACCCACAGCTGCTCTTTCACACCACTCTGTTGCTTTTTCTGGAGATGGAAATTCCTCAAGGCACGTTGGATGGACCTTTTTTCCTCATGCTTGGAGAAAAAGCTGCTTTTCTCATTGTTTCCCCAGTCCCAAAGAGAGAGAGGCAGATGGGACGTCTCCCCCCTTCTCTCCTTCAGCATAAGGTGGAAGTTGGGAGCACAACCTGTTCCTCTGGCTTGCTGGTGAGCACAGTTCACAGTGCTTAGAGTTTTTCCCTTGTTATCCCTGCAGAGAGTTCTGGGGGCAAGGGGAGTCCAGCTATGGCTCCCACTGGGAGCACTGGTGGAAGAGTGCTGTACAGGAACCAGTCTGCATGTGGCCGGGTAGGGATACAGGGAACCCAGCCACCAAGTTAACTGCTGTTCACGCACTTCAAATCACATATTCAGCAGTCCTGAAAAGTACAGAAACAGCCTCAGTTCCAAGCTGTCCCTTTTTGTGGCAGGTAATTTAATTTCTTCCTGGAGGGACCAACGTTCAGATGATGAAAAGCCTTTGTCTTTGCATGGGGCTGTGCGAGGTGGCAGCAGATGAAATCTCCCGGAATCAAAGAAAACATGACCACCAACTAGGTCCAAGTTACCATCCTTTGGATTTCCGTGCAGACTGCAGCTGTCCTGCTGGTGCCCTTTCCAAAATCAAAGGCCTCCACTCCGACAGCCAGTTAGCGGGACTACAGCTGCCTCTTGGAAAGGAGTGAAACAAGCTGGCACGAGTTCTCTTGCATTCTCTCAATGTAAAGTTACGTTTTCCTTCTATGACAGCATCCACTTGGGATACTAAAATAACTTTCCAGTGCCTAATTAAGCTTCCACTTCCTTATTGGGAATAGATGATGGTACAGAAGGACTAAGACCTGCCCAATGCAAATAAGTGGGTAGTCAGGGGATATGAACCAAGAATCCTAACTCCTGGGTCCCCCGAAGCTAATATCAGGCAACCCCAATTTGCCTGGATTTAGGAACAGACGCTTGTGTTGGACTGACATTTATTCAGGGATTGAGGCCCCAACCAAAGGAAAGCTAACTGAAATAGTCTTTCTATAAAATAACATACATTAAAAATGCTCCCTACAATTATTTCTATAATTTCTCTCCCAGATTTTTCCATTTTTAATAAAACAATTTCAACATTTTTCTTTCCTTTTCTTTTTGATGCAGAAGG